>JAJJMA010138591.1:0-19673 GCA_023529015.1 Papaver nudicaule
TTGTTTCTCCATCAAATTTCATTGTCAACGTTCCCTCATCAACATCAATAACGGTTTTAGCCGTCTTCATGAATGGTCGTCCCAACAGCAAAGGGATGGATGAATCTGATGGGTCTCCGCTCATTTCCAACACACAGAAGTCTGCTGGAAATACCAATTGATTGACCTGCACATACACATTCTCGACAACACCTCTAGGGTAAAAATTAGTACGGTCAGCCAATTGTAAAACAACACTTGTTTCTTTCAATGGACCCAAATTAAAAGATTCATATATGGATGCGGGCATAACATTCACTGAAGCCCCTAAATCTAACATAGCTTTGCTAAATTTAGTATTACCAATAACGACTGGAATATCGAAACTACCTGGGTCTTTACATTTTGGTGGGAGTTTTTTCTGCAAGACAGCAGATGCATGCTCCCCCACACTCATTACCTCATTACCCTTGAGTTTTCGCTTCTTGGTGCACAAATCCTTCACCACTTTCGCAAAATGAGGAATTTGTTTGATAGCATCCACAAATGGAATTTCCAGATGAATCTTCTTGAGAATTTCTACAATCTCAGTCTCTTGTTCCGTCTTTTTGGAAGTAGCAAACCTGCGAGGAAAAGGCAAAGGCGGAACATAAGTAGAAACAGGAGGTTTAGAAATTTTCTTAGGTACCTTGGTAGTTTCAGGAAGAGTCTCAGATTCCTTGTCGGGTTCAACTGAACTCGATTTGGTGATCTTGTCTTCATGTTGCACAGTTTGTGTACCACTTCTCAACGTCATAGCATTCACCGTTTCTTTTGGATTGGTGATAGGTTGAGAAGGGAGTTTCCCACTATTCTGTGACTTCAATTGGTTCAACTCAGCTGCCAGAGAGCCCACTTGTGTTTGTAATTCTTTCACCGTATTCTCAGTCCTTTGCATGAATGATTTCAGCAAATCCTCCATGTTAGAACCTTGGTTTTGTTGTTGTTGCGGTGGCTGAAATTGTTGTTGGTACTCGTTGTGGCGGTTGTAAATAGGCTGTTGAACCTCAGCTTGCTTGTTGGCATAGCTGAAATTGGGGTGATCTCGCCATACTGCATTATAAGTGTTAGAATAAGGATCATATCTCGGCCTCTGCTGATTTGGAAATACAGCATTAACTTGCTCGTTGCCCTCTTGAATTGCCGAATGTTGAGGTATCACCGCCACTGCCACTTGTTGCAACATAGCAGCTAGATTATCCATTTTCTGATAAAGATCAGGAGATGCACTTACCTCATTCACTTAATTGACAAGAGTTTCAGAACGGGTGTAAAAATTTTGAGAGTTCGCTGCCATGCTATCAATCAATTCTCTAGCCGTTGTTTCTGTCTTGCTCATGAATGCCCCTCCACTTGCAGCATCAAGGAGGTTTCGGTCAAGAGGAAGCAAACCTTCGTAGAAGTTTTGAAGAATTTGCGTATCACTCATTTGATGGTGTGGACAGCTCGCCACCAACCTCTTATATCGCTCCCAAACTTCAAACAACGTCTCACCCGACATTTGGCGAATCGATGATATCTCCCTCTTGATTTGAGTAGCTCGAGAAGCAGGAAAATACCTTTCTAAGAAAAGTTGTTTCATTGCTTTCCAAGTTGTAATACTTCCTGGAGACAAGTAATAAAGCCAATCTTTCGCCGAACCTTGCAAGGAAAATGGAAAAGCCTTCAGCATGGCTCCATCTTCATCTTCATCATCTTTAGGAAGCATGGCCAAAACAATGTTACGAAATTCCAGCAAGTGATTGCATGGATCTTCATTGGCCATTCCGTGAAATTTAGGAAGCTCTCTAAGCAACCCTGGTTTAATCTCAAACTTAGATGATGTTTGGATACACCAACGCTGTTCATCGAGCTTGTGGGAAGCTAATTCTCTTAGTGACTTGTCAGCCATAGCTTCTTCGTTTTCCAGAACTTGTTCGTCTGGAATCTCCTCGATTTGAGGTTCTTGTAGCACTGTCCCTCGGCGAGTAACAATACCGCAACGTTCGTATTCCCAACGTGTTGGTGCCAGAGATAAGTACCTGAAACAAGAGACTCAAATATGAGTATATAAATAATAAAATAGAACCCAAAAATAAAATAACAAACGCTATTGCCTCCCCGGCAGCGGCGCCAAAATTTGATGCGTGTCGAATCCGCACAAATATACTTAAGTTCTAAACCTTCACAATATATGATAATATAATATAATGGTAAGAACAAGTTCGTTCACAGGGAGGTAATGGTTGCTATTTTAATGTTGAATCTTAAAGTAACCTGGGGGGATGTTTGTTGTTTTAAACTAATAAGCGAAATAAAATAAAAGCAAGTAAATAAGACGCAAAGAATGATTGAAAATAATCAAGAGAGAGGAATATTGGTTAAGGGTTCATCTTTAATTGCTTAACATGCATATGCATAATATATGGAGTATCGACTTAATCTATCATCATCAAAAGCCCTAGAATACATCATCGCGAAAATATTCTGGAATTTCCTAATGTCATCACACACCATAACGATGAATGTGTGAATACTACGTAGAGAATAACTCGACACCATGAGTAATCGAGTTCAACTCTCTAAGAGCACTAAGTTTTGTGAAATAGGCTAATCAATGCAATGAACCACCATGAATGGCTCATTCAACAAAGGTAATATCCTACATATGACTCTCGAAGCTATCACCACCTCAATAATCATATCGTGCTACTTATGAATAGGTTCTTCAACTATTTCGTATCTCCAAACCTAATTCTAGCAATAGGTATAAACATAATCTAACTCAATTGGCCACTTGAATCAAAACACATTCAACCTTAGTGTAATACATAAATCATACACTCAACCACATAGTAGAATAATATCGATGATGAAAAGAATAAGTTCAACTACATAATTAATCAAAACATGTCTTGCAATTTTAAGACTACATCCCCTCAACCAATAAAAAGAAATTTAGCTACTCATGTTGTTTTTCAAAGCAAAAGAAAACATAATCAAAGTGCTAGAAATCATAAAAACTCCCTTATGTAAAGCTCCAATCTTTCTCCCAAAGCTCCACCTCGAAATCCGTGCCAAACCCTAGCTTTCTCCTTGCCTCCGAAACAGTGCACAGGAGAACTCCTCAAACTTGCGTCTGTGTCTGTCCGTTTATACCCGCCGGCCAAACCTAAATCAACTGAACTCCTAAATTCCATCTGTCTCCTAAGCCCATCTAAAAACGAGTCTACTGGGCCTAACGAAAACGCAACCAACCAACCCATTACATCTCAAACCGCACGTGCCTGTCGCACTCTTCTCCTCTTCTTCTTCTTCTGCTCGAACGTGTGTGAGTCACACACTTTCTTTGTTTGTACGTGTGCGAATGGCATGCTTGCCATCTTCTTCATCTTTCATCGGGAGGAAACAGAAAACAAAACATAAATTCTTCATGTTTGATTCCCACAGACGAACCTCAACACACCCTCTGATCCAAAATCAAGCAGCAACCCATGACTTTAATCATCCTGAAATCCTTTCTCTCACTCAAAACAGTCCCAGTAGCCCTCATCGATTATCACCATCAATCTTCTTCGTCAGCAACACTATCTCCTGATTTCCGTCGCCTGAAACACCCAAATCAGACGTCTTTGAATCCCTGGCTAACACACCATAGAAACAGCAGCACACTTTTCTCTTGAATTTCTGATGTACTCTCAGCTTTGAATGTGTGCTCTGCCATCTCTCCCTCGCCATCGCTTCTCTGCCTTGAAACATGTTCAGACAAAACAGATCTGAAGGAAAAATCTGCGTATGTTATTGAATGGATAAGAGGTGCCCCTTAGCGCTTTCTTGAGGTTGGGAACAACCGGGTGCCCCTAATGCAGCGGTGCCCTAGAATCCAAAGTGTCTGCTCCATTGTTGCATGAGTAAAATTCTTCAGGTGCTCCAGTAATTTATGACTTTTGACTGCCCCTTGATGTGTGTCTGCCCTCAGTAATTCAGATTTTTAACACCTTTCAAGCCTTGCTCTTTTCTTGTATTTGAATCGACCAACCTAGAGTCGCCAAGTTGTGAATAAAGTCATTTTTGCTTCATTTTATTGAATATGGTTCCAAAATACCTGCAAAATAGAAAATGGTTAAAATAAACAATGTATGAGGCTTAAATCGACTAAAGTGTATCAATTAGGTACTCTTGAATAGGTGTTTTGCGCACCTATCACAACGCTCAGAGGAATGCACCACCAAATCAAACAAGGATGCAGAATAATCAGCAGCCTAAAGCGTTCAACACTGTGCAAGTAACTCAAGATGCAGACAACTCAATTGTTGAAGGTATATTCCTAGTTTTTAACACTTGGGCTAAGATTTTGTTTGATACTGGTGCTACGCATTCATTCATTGCATCATCCTTTGTATCATCATTAGGTTTAAAAACTGAAAAACTCACTGAGAGTTTTGGTGTAGCTAATGCAGTATGAGGTAGCACACAAGTCAACAGTGTGGCTAGATCATGTTTAGTGCGTATAGCTAAGCATGAGTGTTGATTTTGTCGTCATGAACATGGCAGGTTATGACATAATCCTAGGGATGGATTGGTTGTCAACTTGTCATGCTAAGTTTGATTGTTATCTTAAATGTATTACGTTACGTTCTAGAGAAGGTAAAATGGTACATTTTACTGCACCACGTATTTTCATGAAGCCACTTATGTTATCTGAGAGATGCATCAGTCATGCAAGTGCAAGAAGTTTTATGTACCATGTGGAGATGTTAGAAGGAGAACGAGAAGCACCAACTGCTGAAGGGATTCCCATTGTTGAAGAGTTTACAGACGTATTTCCGCATGAGTTACCAGGTTTACCACCTATGAGAGAAATAGAGTTCTCTATTGAGATTCAACCAGGTGTCTCACCTATCTCTATAGCTCCTTATAGAATGGCACCTATAGAACTGAAAGAGTTAAACAAGCAGATACATGAGCTTGAGGATCAGGGATTCATTAGATGCATCACGTCACCATGGGGTGCACCAGTTTGTTCATAAAGAAGAAAGATAGCTCCTTACGGTTGTGTATTGACTATCGACAGTTGAATAGAGTCACAGTGAAGAATAAATACCCTTTACCTAGGATCGAGGATCTGTTTGATCAATTGAAAGGTGCTCAGTACTTTTCAAAGATTGATTTATGTTCAGGCTATCACCAACTTAGAATCAAAGAAGAGGATATAGCAAAGACAACATTCCGTACACGTTATGGACACTTTGAGTTTGTAGTAATGCCATTTGGTCTCACTAATGCACCAGCAGCATTTATGGACCTTATGCATCGTATCTTTAGGCCATACTTAGACAAGTTCGTAGTAGTCTTTGTAGATGACATCCTTATCTACTCAAGGTCTAAAGAAGAACATGAAGAACATCTTAGAATAACCTTAACATTGCTGAGAGCACATCAGCTATATGCAAAGTTGAGCAAGTGTGAGTTTTGGCTCACTGAAGTACAATTCTTAGGGCATGTAGTCTCAGGAGAAGGAATTAAAGTGGATCCATCTAAGATTGAAGCTGTAACTAAGTGGGAAAGACCAAAGAATGTGTTTGAAGTACGTAGTTTTCTTGGCTTAGCAGGGTACTATAGAAGATTTGTTTTGGATTTCTCTAAGTTAGCAGCACCACTGACAAGATTGACGCGCAAGGATGTTAAGTTCAATTGGAGTGATGAGTGTGAAGAGTCATTCACCATTTTGAAGACAAGATTGACCACTGCACCAGTCTTAACCACACCAGTAAGTGGAGTTGGATATGTCATCTGTTCAGATGCATCATTGAAGGGTTAGGATGTGTTCTTATGCAGGAAGGTAAGGTTGTAGCTTATGCTTCTAGGCAGTTAAAGACACATGAGATGAATTACCCAACTCATGACTTAGAACTAGCAGCTATAGTGTTTGCATTGAAGTTATGGAGACACTATCTTTATGGTGAGAAAATTGACATATTTTCTGATCATAAGAGCCTGCTGTACATCTTTACACAAAGAGATTTGAACCTGAGACAAAGAAGGTGGATGGAATTTCTCAAGGATTACACCTACACATTTCATTATCATCCAGGAAAAGCTAATGTGGTTGCAGATGCATTGAGCAGAAAGTCAAGAGCAATGGTGGCAAGCATGGTTATGCATGCATGGGATTTGCATAGAGAGATAGAGGAAACTGATATACATGCTGAAGAAATAGTATGTAACACCATGATTGTGCCATAACTACAACAACAAATTCAGGAAGCTCAACAGAGTGATAATGAGATGATTTGGATACATAAGCAATTGTCAGAAGGCCAAACACCTGAGGGATGGAGCAATTCTGCAAGTGGATTGAGATTCATAGGAAGATTGTTTGTGCCATTACCACTCAGACTGAAGATATTAGAAGAAGCTCATAACTCAAAGTTTACAGTACACCCAGGAGGATCAAAGATGTACCATGATATGAAGAGACAGTATTGGTGGAAGGGAATGAAGAAGGATGTAGCTTTATTTGTGTCAAGATGTCTCACTTGTCAACAAGTAAAGATTGATCATCAAAAGACAGGAGGATTACTTCAACCCTTACCAATTTCAGATTGGAAATGGGATCATATCACTATGGACTTTGTTATGGGTTTACCTAGAACAGTTCATGGTAAGGATACCATATGGGTTATTGTGGATAGACTAACTAAGTCTGCACGTTTCCTAGCTATTAAGAAGAAGGATACATTGACTACATTGAGTCAATTGTACATACATGAGATTATCAGGTTACATGGAACTCCAGTATCCATTGTATCTGACAGAGATTCTCGTTTTACATCACAATTTTGGCAAAGCTTACAGAAGGATTTGGGAACCAAACTATCACTTAGTACTGCATATCATCCTCAGACGGATGGACAATCAGAAAGAGTGATTCAGATTGTGGAAGACATGCTGAGAGCATGCGCACTAGACTTCAAGGGGAATTGGAGTGAACACTTACCATTAGTAGAGTTTGCATACAACAACAGTCATCAAGCTAGCATAGGAATGGCACCATATGAAGCACTGTATGGGAGACCATGTAGATCACCAGTTTATTGGGCTGATATTGGAGAAAGAAGTATATTTGGACCTGACATGGTACAAGAAAAAACTGAGAAGGTGCAACTGATTAGGCAAAGGCTAATCACAACACAAAGTAGACAGAAAAATTATGCAGATAAGAGACGTAGGCCATTAGAGTTCAATGTGGGTGACATGAAACTGCTAAAAGTTAGCCCACATAAGGGAATTAAGCGTTTTGGTAAGAAAGTAAAGCTTTCACCAAGATATATTGGACCATTTCAAGTACTACGTCGAGTTGGAGCAGCTGCATACCAGTTGGAACTACCACAACAGATTGGACATGTACATGATACCTTTCATGTATCAATGCTGAGGAAGCATGAAAGAGATCCCTCATATGCCATTGACTCCGCACAAGTCATGGATTGGGAGGATTTGGAAATTCAAGAAGATGTTACATATGTGGAACAACCAGTGAAGATATTGGACTACAAAGAACATGTCTTACGCACCAAAACCCTTCCCATGGTTAAGATACAGTGGCAGCGTCGACAAGTCGAAGAAGCAACATGGGAAATGGCATCTGAGATTCAGGATAAGTATCCTGAACTCTATAGAGGTAATACTTGAATTACGAGGACGTAATTCTTTTAAGGGGGATAGGGTTGTAATACCCTGGCCCAAATTTGACTGCATACATGTGTGGTGTGGTGTGATCGTGTGTGAGTCCATTTTTGTTTGTGTGTGAACTATACCTTGCTTGTTACGTATGATTTATGCATGTTACGTGTGGTTAATGCCTTGTTTACTCATTATAGCTAAGTATAGGGAGTTGCCTTAGCTGTGAAGGTTAACCAGGGAAGGTACAAGCAGGATATGAGGCACATTGGTACAGGTATGGCTAGCCACGACACTTAGGCTAGACGAGGTTAAGCTAAGTTGTTTGCCTGATTTGTTTCAAGCACGTATGTGGTTATGATAGAGTCTTGATTAAGGTAGGAAACCTAATACTCGAATAAGAAGAGCCTGGATAACCATTGCATTGTCATAGGTTTGACATTTCACTTAGCCATTGGTTGTGATAGACTGAGTATATGGAAACTCTATTGCTTTGCGTACAAGAATACAGAATCCTTAGTTGATGAAACTAGACGTAAGATAACAGTATATAAAGAGAACTAGAGATTGAGTTTAGGGTTGCCGCAAGAAGGAGAGCTAGAACCCTTGAGAACAGAACTTGGAGCTAGAGCTGGTAGAGGTCTCTGGTGTATCATACCTTGATTGTTGCTGTGATTGTTTGCTTGTTGAGGTAGGCGCAACACAAACCCAAAACTGTTTTGATTAAGTTATTGTTTTACAAACTTCATATTTCTATCATGTTTGATGATTAACTGACATTGTTCTTGAGCATGATGTTCTACTTTGGGCTGAGGTCCATGAGACGGGTGGGATCTCTAAATACTTTATGATTTGGGTACGAGTTATCCATGGAAACAGATGTGATTTCCTAAACCTGCGCAAGGTAGCTCTTGTCTGAGCTGAGCTCCGGTTGTGTGAGTTGATTACTATGTTCTTTGCTTGATATTGGGTTGTCAATATGGTTCAGAGGTTATGTGCTTGCTCATATTGATTTGTCTGAAAACTTGCACCCGTATTACATTAAAACTGTTTTGTTGCTTCTTTACCTACTGAGTGTCACAACTCACGTCGTTTAATGACAAAAATTCCAGATTTCATGGCTACCCGTGGAGCCAACAATGGAGGGAGTTAGAAGCTGATATACAAGCTTGTTTTCTTAGAAGTTTGTTATTCTTTAGAGTCATTTTCAGTTGATTGTAATAAGTAGAGAAATTTTGTAAAAGGGTCGTAGATTATGACCGGCTTTAGGATTTGGGTCGTACATTTGTCCAAATTAGAGTTTGGGTCGCTTGACCGTAAGTCAGCATCAGTCAAAGTCAAACCGTTATTTCTAATTATTACAGTTATGCCACTCCGTTAACACTTATATTTACTCGTTTGCCATTCTGTCAAATTGGAATTAACGGTTACGATTCATATGATCTTTACGGTTTAGAATGTTTTATGATTGAACGGCTGAAAACCCATCATCTGATTAATCAAAAAACGATGTACGGTTGAGATTATGAACACGTATCCTAATTTTATGGTAGAAGATATAAGGATAAGGGATTTGAGCCACAAATTATTTCTCTAGGGCAGTCGAGAGTGATAGAAGAGAGTTAGGGTTCGTTGAAAATTTCTGATTTTTCTCCGCTGATTGAGTACGATTTGATAGGGATTTAGAGCGATTTGATTAACAAGTTTAATGAGACTCGAGTCTGAGCATAACCATCATCAGTATGTCGAAGAACACATAATCACAGTAACTTTTTTTTTCTTTAATTTAGGTTTCTGATTTTTGTTTATTTGTTTGATTTTAGATGGTTGTTAGATGTAAGAAAGACATATGAAGGTTGGGTTGTTTAATTTCTTCCTAACTGAAGTGATATGGTAGGGTTAGTGGTAGGGTTTTGAAAACTGTTTTGTCGATAAATTTGGGGATTTTGATTTTGTTTGATTGTTTAACTTTAGTTGCATGTGTGCAAGCCATCAACTATTCAGAGTAGAATGAAGAGAAAGTACAAGGTGGAGATTTCATATTGGACTGCCTGGCATGCTAGGTAGAGAAGGTCTATGGCTCTTTTAACGACAGTTATAGGTAGGCATTTGTGGGTTCTTGAAGTTCTCATGTTGGATGTTTACATTTGTACATTTCTGTGTGTGTGGGTTTGCAATTGGAAATTTGGAATGCTCTTATTATTGCCCGTCAATTGTTGTTTGGGTTTGATTTTTAGTTCGTTCAAGTTGACAGTTAGTTAGTGAGGTAGATAAGACTGGTATTGAGATTAATGAATAAGACTTCAAGGTTATGTCCTAAAGACTAAAGTGGAAGTTAATTTTCACCTAATTTACACATTTATTTGATCGGTAGTGCTGCACTAGTATACACTCAATGACTGATGCATGAAAGTGACATAGTGAGAAGAAGAAAATAGTTTGCAATGAGACAGGAAAGTGGTTACACTTTAAAGTTGAATATTTCTTGAATAATAATAAGGAGGCTGCTGTTTATGTGATTTGCAATTTGGCACATGTGATTTCATAGTATCTGCATATAACTACACTTTGTGATGCATTAGAGAAAAGAAAAAGTTAATAATGCGGCATGACCCTGCAAGTTGGTAAAGTCATGGTCTCGATGTACAAATTCATAGTTTCTTACAAGTAACATTTTTAAAAGGTAGTGCCGTAGTGTGGCTGTTGTTTGTATCCTGGTTTCGAGTTTTGGTGTACACTGCAGTATATTGGCCACTCCGTATGATGGTGTTCTGACCATAATATCATGTATTAGACCAGCTGCTTATACCTAATATCATAGCTTGTCACATTATATTCAAAGAAACTAATTACTTGTGTGGTTCACTTGTTTTAGTATCGTTCACTGTAGATAAGAAAACCTGGTGACATTTATGCTAATGCTGAATATGAATTGAGTTGTGTAAGCTTGGTTATGTCAGTTTTTTCTTTCTTTTTTCCCGGCTACATTTTACATAAATATGACCCATTGCTCGTATCATTTTGCTTGGTTTTTGTTGGTTCTGTTTTGTATAAATGCTACACCTACTTATGAACTGTGTGTGTTGATTGCAGGTGTGTACCTGAACTGTGTAGACAAATCCAACTAGAAAATCCTGGCAGTGTTGCAACTTGGAGTGAAGAAGGTGTTGCTGAACAATTTGGTGCCTTGTTTGTAATGTACAAGGCAAGTCTTGATGGTTTCTTGAAGAGTTGCAGATGGGTTATAGGTTTAGATGGAACTATTTTGAAGGGTAAATATGGAGGAATGGTTTTGGCTGCTATGGGTTAATTGATGGTGTAGCGTGACAGTTTGAGCATATCAGACACCATCACAGGTTTTGTTTCAGACATTTGTCAAGAATATGAAGATCTGGTGCTGCTGCAGGTGAAAGAGGCATAGTTAGTGACTTTGCAGGTGCTACAAGCATAGCTGGTGCTGCTGCAAGTGGTAGAGGCATTGGTAGTAACTCTGTAGGTGCAACAAGCATAGCTGGTGCTGTTGCAGGTGGTAGGGGTAGAGGTGGTGCTGCTGCAAGTGGTTTGGCTAGGGGATGATTGAATTGCAGGTTCAAACTGTCAGTTGATCAATTATGGATGATTGAATGTAATTTTGAATGATTAAGAATGGAATTGCAGCTGTTTTTAATGGAAAAAATTATTTCGTAACGGTCTAAAAGTACTTGTAATAAAAATCCGATATCGCTATTAAAAAAACGTTCCCCAAAAAAACGATCCGAAATTTTTCTCAAAAAAATGTCCGAAATTTTCAAACAAACGGTACGTTTACAATGATTTAACTGAGTGGCATAACTGTAATAAACAGAAATAACGGTTTGACTTTGACTGCCGTTGACTCACGGTCAAGCGACCCAAACTCTAATTTGGACAAATGTACGACCCAAATTCTAAAGCCGGTCATAATCTATGACCCTTTTACAAAATTTCTCTAATAAGTATCATCAGACCTTGTGATGATGAGTAGAAGCAGTTGAGAACTGCTGGTGTTTATTTCTGTCTTTAGAGCTTTGAACCTTGTCTCATTTTAATTAAGTAGAGAAGACATATTCAGTTGTTTTGGAGTTCATTAAATGTTATCCATGCCAGTTATCTTTACGTAGAACCTTGTATAGATGTTAAAGCCTTATACACGTTGATACTGAATCCTTTGCCTGATGATAACCATGACCACCATGAGCTATGCCTAGTTGTTAGTATGAAGCCTTGCTACTGATAGTTGTCTGATGTTGATGCTACCTATATACAGTATAACCTATTAAACATGAAGCTGTGAGTTGATGTCTGATATACTGTCGGTCAAGTCATTGTACTCACCTCTCAAAGCCTTCAACCATCACTGATGATGTGTTACCTACTAGTCTCACTATGACTACCTCATATCACCCTACTCTGATTCACTCTTACTTGTACATTGAGGAACCCATACGTATGTCAGTACTCAATGATCCTGTTAAGACCATGCTATGACCTCAACCATTGAGTAGGAGAAGGACCATGAGATTACCCTTATGTAAGTAATGATGATACTCTAACCATCACAGAGTAGTTATCATTGTCATGCACTGTTGTAACAGATCATACTTCAAGCTGTGTAGTAAGCACATCTGTTTGTTGGATGCAATCAGATTGCACTTCACTTGCAATCTAATTGCAAGCAGTTCTAACATTACATTACCTAACAGAACCAAATAGTCTTTAGACCTTATAGAGGTGTACCTTGATGCTATGTATACCTCGAAGCCATGTACGAGTATCTCAGGTATTAGTTCACCTCGACTGATGTGAGATACCCAGCATCATACTCTCATATAGTAGTAACATGTATGAACCATGTAGCATCACCCCTAGACCTCTATGAACTGTGTTGCTGTAATGTGATTCCGCTGTTGATACGACTCTGTGTATTGGGGCATACTTGCACTAGTAGAATAAGGCCTGATTAGCACAATCGCCCCATTCAATTATATCACAGTCGTAGGCTGAAGCAGTCCAAACCTAGCCATAAACTGTCTTATTACAGGAAAAACTGGGTAAAAGCCAAATCCTATCTTCAAACTGTACTAAAGCTACAGTTAGAAGATAAGTTTTCCTTTTATATTTTTCCAACCTTGTATTTATCGCCCTTATCCCAACCTTTACCACCATCGTGTTCTCTCTCTCTTTCTTAAAATCAAATCTCTTTTTCTTCCTTCCGCTGAAATTATCAAGAAAAACTTCATCATCAAATCTTGGATTACTTCAGTGACACTCTAAATTTGCAACAACTGTTCTCGAGGTCAGTAATCTTTCTTACCCACTCTGTGTTCGATGGATTTTGATTAGGTTTCCATACTTCTGTTTTTCAAATTAGGGTTCGATTTGATCTGTTTTTAATCAGGCGACAATGATATGTATTTGACAATTCTGAGTGGACAAGAAACGGTGATTGCTCACCAACTAGATTTCAAGCTCAGATGGTGTGAATCTAATTTGCGATGCTAAAACAGAGGTAATCTTTATGAACCCCTTTCTTGGAATTTGGCTGGATTTTTTTAGGGTTTGATTCGAATTGATAAGTTACTTAGTAATTTTTTGTGAAATTGATTAGTTAATGGAAATTCAAATTTAAGATTTATGTGAACTTTATGATCTGAAGTTTGGAAATAATATCGGCAAAAGGGCCAGAGGTATAATAATCCATTCATTCTTAGATTTCATTTTGAGTTTTCGTTTATTTGGGGATTTTTTGTACTGGTTTTGTTCTTTGACATTTGCTATGGGATTTCTCAGTGTTGATGAGCTCAAAATTTATACGGAGGAGGAACTGGAAGAAAAAGCCTTACAATAAGCATTTCAGGTACTTGACTTGTTCTTGTTGCCTTGTTGGTGCCAAAGAGGTCAAACGTTTTGAGTAGTACTTTGTACTTAACTACCTATTGTTGCTTGCAGAACAATGATGAAAACGAACCATGAGCTTCAGAAGATCGGTCTAACAGAATGTGAGTTACAAATTGTCCATGTTGGCATGTACCTTTATTGCTAACATATGCACCACATCCGACATTCATAACCCTGTGTCTGATCTATTTGTATCACTTTTCAGGAGCAAAGATGACTTATGAGTGTCTGAGTGTTGGATTGATTTTGGCAGAACTATTGTAGTCAGTCAGTCGCAAACAGTGGTTGTATGTGGAAATTGTCAAACTGATTTGTGCCAAGCAACTGGAGGTAAGATGGTGGAATGAAATCAATGACTTCGATGAAAGTGTATAGAAATTTGAGTCCCTTGAACAAGAGGCGACTAATACTTCTTTAGTACCTCATCTTTTCATCTGGACTCTGCTGGTGCTGTGTTATGACAGTTATGTGACCGTTCTTTGACTTATATTTTGTTGTTTGTTGGTTACAGTCATTGTCTCGGATGAACAAGAAGGATTCATGGCTATTCTGGTGGACTCTCTACCTTACTGTGAGTAATATTTTTCTTCCATGTAGTTGAATGTGTAACATTACTCAGTTTATAATGATAATGTTGCAGATTAGATAATTAAAATGTTGAGGTTTTATTGATTTATTCAACTTGTAATTTGTTCTTTTTAAGTTACTATTGTATTTCTTGCTAACTCCGCGTGAAATTTGCATCCGACATTGCAAAATATATACAGTGGGCATGCGTTTAACATTGTGGTTTGTTCGTTTAGCTTTTATTAACTGAAATATTAGTAATTGATAACTAGGGACCTTACTACTGATTGTGAGAGTCCAATATTGGATTGCTGAGATAACCAAAACCAAATTGATAAACATCTCAGATTGATAAACTAGTATGTGAATGAAATTAGTAACGAGTGGAAATTCAGTCACCCCCTTGCGAGTTAAAAAATTATGGTAAGGAGGGTGTTGTTCTACTAGGAAATCAATTCTTTGGCTGAGAAATTTTATTTCTCTGACATTTTTTCCAATGCTTTTTTCTCTTCCAAGGTGTAATTTTTTGATAGGAATCTACGTTGCATTTTAGCTTCTGATATCCTGATGTCTACTATATACATGCAGTCCGTCTAACTTATTAGGAATTCAATTTCAATGTCTCTGTATGACCAATCTCACCATGTGTTTGTTTGTTGTTATCTTTAGGTTTGCTAAGGTGCAGCTTGAGATGGACTAATTACTTGAGACCAGAAATCAAGAGAGGAAGAACATGAAGAAATCTTCAAAGTTCACTAGGAAAGTAATTAACTTTGTATTTCTCTCAGTTGTAATATTTTTAATCAAGCATGTAATCTGCAATCTTTGAAGTTTCAATCAATGAAAATACTACTTGTTTGCTAAATTTGTGAAATCAGGTGGTTTAAATTTGTGAATCAGAATTGTCATCAGGGTGTTTCTGATTCCAGCTAAATCAGAATCAGAGAGCGATTCAGATCAGCTGACTGATGGAGTGATTCAGCTGAGTCAGAATCACTCCATTAGGAATCACCTGATTGAAGCTATTTTTTTTATTATAAAAATGTAGTGAAAGTACAGTCTCTGACTGTGCACCAGAAAGACAGAAATAAACTGTACTACAGTTAACTCAAATACCATCTGTGCTATGCAAATAGCACAAAAAAGTTAGCACAGTTGGGAGTGCAGTTAAAAACTGTACTATATACAAGAGTAGTACAGTTTGTGACTGAGCTAAAACGGACGATTTCCACTAGTGTTGCCAGTCTAGTGGGTGTGGTGTATAGTAGCCTAAGCTTGGGCTTGAATGGTTGTATTTGGGCTCTGGCTTAGGGGGTTAACATGCCGTATACTTCCATGGACTCAGGTGTGGGTCTGTGCCAGGATTGCGGGTGTTACAGACCCCATATCCCCTTATATTTCCATCTTATGTGCAGAAGTACTTTCAGCTAATTTGGGTGTCTTACAAACTTCACATCAAATACAAGGGATCAAAATCTCTCGGGCTCCAGAATTTGTCCACTTGATGTATGCAGACGATTTACTTCTCTCATTTATGGCAGATACGAATACATGTAATGCTCTCAATACACTCTTGGCTTCGTATTCGACATCAGCTGGACAACACATCAATCGGGCAAAGTCAACCATTATTCATCACCCGAAACTACCCTCGGAAAAGATTGAAGCACTCCGGAGTTTCTTTCACATTTCTACCACACATGTCATCCCGGTGTATCTCGGAGTTCAGTTTCCTAATGGGAGATCCTCACCAACTGACCACACTGAGCTGATCAACAGATATAAGAGAAATACCAAATGATGGATGTCCAAATGTCTCAATCCAGCAAGACGGCTAACACTCATTAATACTTCGCTTACTCCGACTGGGAACCACATTATGCAAACCCAGTTGCTCCCGGATAAAGTTCATCGGAAAATTGACCAGATAACTCAGAATTTTTTCTGGGGAAATGATGGTACCAAAAGGAAATTACACACACTTCACTGAAGGAAGATCACACAACCAAGGAGTCAAGGAGGTCTAAGTATTCGAAAGACACGGGAACATAACAAGGCTCTCATGTTAAAAAAGGTTTGGCAACTTCACCAACAACCACATACTCTCTGGAGTAACCTTTGCCATACCAAATATCTTCAGGATAAATCAACTCTCCCAGCATTGCCTAAACCACCATCAACAGCAAGCCCGATGTGGAAAGGATTGGTTAAAGTTTCTCCATTTCTTCACGAACATGTTTTCTCGATCATTGGAGACGGGGCAAATACGGCAGTTACGGATAAATGGATTCCACTACAATCAGCAACTGAAGCCAGACAAAACTCTATGCTTCCTGGAAATACTGTAGTTGCTTTGATCCGACAAGATACAAGAGCCTGGGACCACGAGTTGATCTTCCATCTCTTCCCTGAAGATATTGCACACCGAATCCTTGCCATTCATCTTCCTCAACAGAGTCATAAGGACAACATTATTTGGCCTTTTACAAAATCAAGTCATTATTCTATCAAGACGGGATACCAACCCCTACTCGACTGCAACTCGGATTCTTCATCAACCACTGCACTCCCTGGTGCTGAGTTTTCTGGACGTATCTGGAAATTCTCATGCCCATATAAAATCAGGCTTTTCTTGTGGAAAGCCATCAACGAGGCCATTCCAACCTTTGATGTCCTCAATGCCCGAAATATGATGGATTATGGCATCTGTGCAACCTACATCACCTTTAGAGAAACTACTAACCATTTATTGTTTAAATGCAGTTTTGCAGCTGAAGTTTGGCAATTTATCTGGGATTTCTTGATTCGCTCCTTGACACCAACAACAACGAGCCATCAACTTCCTACAACATTGACCGAGTTACTACACATTCATGTCCCAGAACCGCAGCAGAATTTGCTCCTCTACACTGTGTGGCATCTCTGGCTTGCTCGAAATGATCGGCTTTACAAACATGCGGCACATACTCCCCGACAGATTTTCCAGGTCATTGTGGTTTTATGGAAGGAATTTGAATGGTCAAGAACACACGTCATACCATTCCTTCCGGACGTCATACCTCCACTTCTGAACCCAACGACTCATACAACTATCACAATTCAAGTGGGATGGCAACCTCCACAACAAGAATGGGTCAAAATTAATATGGATGGGGCGTCGAAAGGCAATCCAGGCGCAGCTGGAATAGGGGTTATTGCAAGAAATGCTGATGGGACCCTTCTACAAGCAATGACAGTTTCTTTGGAAATCTCCACGGCAATCACGACAGAATCATGGGGTCTCCTAACGGCGGCACTAATGGTTCTCCGACATGGCTGGCAGAAAGTTTGGCTCGAAGCAGATTCTAAATCCATGCTTCAAATTCTGCATAATGGACAATTGCTTGCACCTTGGCATTTGAGAGGGTTACTTTCTGAGGCGGTTTCAATTCTTCAACAAGTTCCTTCGCTTGCAATCACTCATGCTTATCGAGAAGCGAATCAGGCAGCAGATGAATTGGCCAACGAGGCAGTTCGACGACAGACAAGAGATCCACAGAATCCTTCAACAGGTATATGGGACACAGTTGCACTACTGTTCTTACACCAGATTTTCTTTGATGATAGAATGGGTGTTACTACACCAAGAGTTGTACCTTCCTGTCTTTCGAACTTATAAATAAAATCAGACTTTTCCTTCAAAAAAAAAAAATCCCCGGCTGAGACGAGACAGAGACCCAACACTGCCTACATTGATCATAACCATAATTCGTGGATATAGATATGATCTCCTTGTAATCAGATGTGATAATGCATCCAAACTCATGAATGGCCCAGTACTAAACCTGAGCACCTAGTCATGGTCAGGGTCCAAAATCCACAAACCTAATGTGCCAAGCTCAGTGCTGCTTCATAATTCCATATGATATTTTTAGGCTTTAGCTATGTGCCCCTAAATTTTTGGGACTCCTCCGTACAAATGATAGAGTTCCATAGTTTAGGGGGAAATTTAATATTTAGTCACAAACAAGACTTTTCTTTCTTCTTTCATGGTTTTCCACTCAAAATATGATTCCAAGCTTGCTTCCCAATCAAGATAATCTTCAGCATGCATCTTACCAAAGAAATCAGTAACTTCAACCTTAATTCCTCCCCCGTTCAAATCTAGGGCTTGAACTAACCTGTCTTCCAATCCTCTTCTCCTCTCAACATCGTCTTGCCTACGATTGTGGAAAGGATTTTCTTCTTCTTCAGCATCACTATCATCCTGTCGACTATCTTCCGACGATTCAACAGGGCTTTGGTTGCCATCCGGATTCTTCATATCGGCTCCCGCACGTTCATGTCGATGGATTGCTCGAACTGTCCGCGACAAGTCTTGAATCATGCGCCTAAGATCAGCAATATTGTTTCCTCTTCCATGACCTCTACCACGTCCAACCATGATGTATAGCAAAACAAATATAGGATCTCTTTGCTCTGATACCAACTTTATGGCGCAGCAAGTAAGAAAACAGGAAAACTAGGGTTGATTCAAACAAGACGTATAAAAAAAGAGTTCTCGTAGAGACTCGATTGAATAAACTTCAATCAGAATAATAATAAACTGCCTACAAAAGAGTTTTACGACCCTATTTATACTACTAGGGTTTCTTAGCTAATAAGTCTAAATAAAGATACTTTAAATCATACCCTTTAATCTAAATAGAGCCACTTAATGTATAAGCGACCACCTAAGACAAAATAGAGAATAAAACTCAACTAATCCAAAACAAACAACAAACTTATTATGCTCCTGCATCACCCGGACACGCCTAATTTACTGTCGTGTCCGACTCTTGGATGCGCGAGTCTCCGCATCAGATACATCAATGATGTCGCATGTAAATGTCACACATAATTTAATATAAATGTGAATAATACCAGAATTTTCAGTACAAACGTTACTATACCCATAATATGTATACTCGTTCATTTAATAGACAATTTAGTAGTGTTATTGAGACGTCAAATTCTTAATATTTATATTTTAATATGAAATATCATTCATTTTATAACGTGTCTGCGTCATGTTGATTTTGACAACTTGCCGCTTCCGCGTCAGTGCAACCCACATTGGAAGCGGAACAACTTGAGTACCTAGCGTTGAAGGATGCTATCAATTGGGCTACCTCTGAAACTCTTTTGTTCATTGGTCAAACCGAAAATTTTATTTTAGACATTAAATTTCGCTCGTAGATCATCCAACTTGGATATGTAAGTCTGTCAATAGGTTGAAAAATGGTCTGCAGATTTTCCAGCTAGAATAGAGGGTTTAGTCTTTATTTCCATGAATGATACTCCACTGTAACAGTAAATCTTTTGAGATGAAACTTTATTTGCATAAAAAACTAAAATGAAATTTTATTTGCAACTAATTTGTGTACAAGGAATCAGGAATAGCAAATTAATGGTTAAGCAATCCAACAACACTAATCTATGAAAAACGACATAAATCAATAAAAGCATCCTGAACTAGAAGAGTACAAAGG
>JAJJMA010138592.1:0-10426 GCA_023529015.1 Papaver nudicaule
TGCATGTATTTTGCACCTTCTGAAGCATAAAATTCAGATGTACCCACAAGAAATGGTTTCTCAAAGCTCTCTGAGTAGATTCCTAGTGCATTGAACATCTTAAGGAGATGGTTAACTAGAGTTCTGTCAATAGCTTCACCTAATCTGCCCAAACAAATAAGTGCTGCACATGTTAGAAATTTATCTGAAAAGGGGTTTATGATCCACTAACAAGAAAGACTACAAGTCAATAAGACTTTCTAAATATAAGCCCTAATACTACTTAATATATCTTGATGATCAAGAGAAAATAAGGAACATTATATGGTGTTTTCAGAAAAGTGGATCTTCTCAGAATTAAGAAAGGTGAAATAACAATGTTTAACACATGCGAACTTATCTTGACTATAAAAATCTAGCTTAATCGCTTGCATCACAACTCCACAACTCAAATTCTTAAAAATATTCAATAAGTACCTTTCCCTTTCAATCAATCTTAAAAGACCAGTGACTGTTTTATGCCCAACTTCTGGTAACAAAGATAAATGTTTGCAAAATAGCTGCAGCCCCATGTCCCACAGTGAACGCACGTTTGGTGTTTGTTTAACATATGTTCTGTCCAGATACAATGCTATGCCACGAATCATCAACATTTGGTCACAAAGATCTTGCCAGCATTTCTCCACAAGAGACAGGAATACCACCAAATCAGGACTCTGGCCAACCAAATTTTGCAGTGCCGTGGAAATGTGTGCTTCACACTCCTTCTCGATTTTTTTATAGAGATTTCCACCCATCTTGTGTTCACACAGATTGCAAACAGCCTATTCAGTGCAAAAGGAAAATCGTAATTTTAGAAAAGCCAAATCATATAGTAGAACTTCGAAAATGAAATCAGTCCAAGCAGAAAGGGTAAACCTGATGATACTACTTACCTGATAAAGCTTTTCAGAGTCACAAGGATCCGGTTGCTTTAAGAATATAGCACTGATAGCCGACTTCAGCGTTCCCCATGTATTTTCTTCAAAATTTGTTGGCAGCTTTGGTTTTTCTGCATGGCACCAAAAGGAAATAGCAAGTTCACTATTTTAGACATCATTAAGTCGGACTTTAATATAATGGTTTTTATATTTTAAAAAGGACAGCTAATTAGATTTTATCAATAGTGGCAAGTCTGCTCGTTCACAGCCACAGTGACTAGCAATATATACAACATTTTTTAGGCAGAGTAACCAACATAGTAGAAATTTATAATGTAATACGAAATAATTCTATAGTGACTAGCACAGTACTTACTTACTTACAGCAAAGAGCTGATACTAACAAAGTTTACTAAACACCTGAGGAAAGATATGAATTTAGACAAGGAAGAGCGAAGTCAGGTGGCCCACATACTAGGGTAAGTTAGTGATAATGACCTACTTATTCATTTGAATGACGCCTAATATTTTCACATGGCTATGCATAAGACATAACCAAGTACAATGAGATTGTCGTTAAGTCTCATTAGAGGTTAACTAATTGATGCTTAATAAAACACGTAGCCGTCTGTATCAAGAGGTAAGGGTATTTATATATTAAGCTGCTTTGACTTTTAGGTGTATATCAAAAGACACCATGGTACTCACAAATAGCAGGTAACTTGGGCAGCAGATGCGCAGTGGCTACATTTATCCATCTGAAGAATGGTTAGATATAAGGAACAGAAATCGTAGAAAATAGTCAGAACCTTTTACACAATTATAGAGCTATACAAGATTCAGAACCTACAAATACACCCCTGAGTCTCTAAGAGCAAATCCTAAGGGCAGTCTTCAAACAAGACTAGATCCTTCATTTTGAAGGACTTGTTCATTTGAAGGAGTGATTCCACTATGGGGGGAGGAGAAGAGAAGATTATAATGAATCGAGTCCACAAAATTCCTCTAAGAGACATTTACTGTTCAAAGCCCTCATATATGCTTCCATACTTTTTCTTTTTCAGCTTCGATATTAGGCTTTCTATAAAGTCTTGTGGGGATTGTTAGAAAACCTAAGTGTGAGATAATACATGAGCGAGGCAACATAGCGAACAATTGATCAGTTAAGAGAAAAAAAACACAGTTAATCAGCATGCAGGTGCAAATAGTAAGGTGGATGGATATAGAACCATAAGAAGCGCTAAAGATGCAAGTTCAGTAAGTACATTGAGCTTGTTCTTTTTTAACTTGACTAATAAACCACTATAAGGAAGCACTGAAAGTGACAACAATTCCCCCAAGGCATTTATGCAACCAAGTGTTTTCTTCAATGTAAACAGAAACATTTATAAAAATAGCAAAATTTTGTATAAAGGAAACATGCTATATGAGTATACCATCAAAACCCCGGAATGAAGCAGATACATCAATGAAATGTGTAAACTAAGAAAGATCCCATTGTTTTTGTGTCAGACAACATAAATCAGGACACTACTATACTTGGAATTGAGCAAATAACAAGTTAGAGGAGAGAAACCAAGTGACAAGTTAAGGATGGATAGAAACAATCATAGAAAACAAGATACAAAAGCGCAATGCAACCGGGGTTTTTGGAATTGACCCAAAAATTAAGAAAGGATAACCTAAACCCTAAGAAATTATTTACAATTGCCAATTCCTAAGCTAAACCCTAAGTAATCTTGTGTTACATGTACAGTCTAACTATTGACCTAAAAAACTATCAATCCCAATTTCAAATCCATAGATCAGTGCAAATCTGTAACAATATCAATCCCAATACAATCTAGGTTTACAATGGCATGAATAAAGGTGGTAACTTTAACAATTCAAAAATCAAACCTAAAATTCAAAAATCAAAAACTTAAAAAACCCACCTTTAAGAAGCTTAATAACAAGTTTCTTAGCCGGTTGAGGAGGAACTGCTTTCTTTCTAGACAAATTAGCAGCCATACCCCGACTACTACTACTACTACCACCAATATCTTCATTCTTAACAACAATATTATCTTCAATAATCATTGAATTAGAGCCTCCTTCAATATCATCATCATTATCATCGTCATTAAACCGTATTCCATTCTTTTCTGCTGCTGCTGATGAGTAATTTATTGCTTGAGGTTTAGCTTTTTTCATGACTGCTGCTGAGATTGAATCACTGTTGATGTTAGAGTAAGGGCGCTTTTGGTGAGACATCAATCAAACCAGAATACTAGTGCATCATTGAAGAAGAACACCACAAAAATATCTCTTTATTTCATTTCCCGTGGATTGTTTCGGGTTTGGGGAAGACGAGTTTGGAGGAGGAGGAGGAGGAGGAGGAGTATAATGTGATATATTAGGGTATACGCCAAACGATGTATTATACTCTGTAATGAAGAAAACCAAACAACTTTCTACTGTAAGATTTGGGTAGAGATTTTGTAGTGAACCTGAGGTTGATGATGGTTTGTGTGGTCTACCCTAGGGCTTTATTCGTTGATGTTTATTGGGTTTTGTGACTGGGTTTAATAGGAAAGATGAATCCACGTTTGTGAGGTGTATTTGGGGAATTGGGCCGGTCAAAGGAAGAAGTTGCTAGTGAAGTTTTGCCGAATGTCAACCTAATATGCACCTGGTATTGGGAGATTTACTGGTTGGTCCAAAAATCTAAAACCCATTTAATCTAGGGTCTATTCGGGTTCCAATGGTGTTTCGGGGTTCAGGTGGTGGTAGGATTCAGATGGTGGTTCAGGCAGGGCCGTCGCTGAGCATAGGCGACGGCTTAGGGCCTCTAAATTTGTAATTTTTGCATTTTGATACGCAAGTTTTGATATGATTGTAAGACACTAAGACCATTTTAAGTATAAGTTTGCTTAACTCAGTGATAAAACTCTTTTCTATAGTTCCTATCATGGGGTTCACATCTTGTAAAAGTCTTTTTCTTTGTGCAACTTTTTGTATTGGTATGTAAGTATCATTTTGTAAATCTGCGTAGGGCCCCCAAATTGTTTGTTACTGCCCTAGGTTCAGAGTCCATGTGGTAGTAGTGGGGTACAAGTGGTGGTTCAGGTAGTGAAAAGAGAGAGAGAAAAACATATATGGAAGAGAAATATAGGGGAAGAAGAAGACTCTTGATGTAGTACATCTTTCGAACTGCACTTCTTATTTTTGCTTTCCTTATTTAATCATACTCTTAATCGAGTAGTTCTTGTTTTACAAGACTCTTTGCTTTCCTAGTTTAGATAGATTTCTTTTTCAATTGTTAGTCGGTTATTGTGAGCCTATATATAGGCAAGGTCTATTGTTTAGAGGAAATATCTTTTATTATTATCATATCATACATCTTATTGTCTTTACATGTCGATTATTACAATCAGATTATATTAAGCTTCTTACGAAACTTAAGCTCTCTTCGTATCTCCTGCAACTTTGTTTGCTTTCAACCCTATCGTTCTGCTTTAGTTGGCATCAGAGCAAGAGTTGTAGATTCTCATCTAGAACTTGATCATGTTATCCTAGCTCCCGCAAAACCTAGTTCTATCGTTGTAGGTACTATTTGGAGACGCTTGGTCTCTAAAGTTGTCGCTTCTCATGTTGGTAAAGAAATGGAGAGCTATCTCAGTGACTTTCAATTTCGTGTGGGGGTTCATTGTGGGGGTGAGTCCATTCTTCATGCGGTCTACAGGCTTCTTGAGGTGAAGAGGGACTCAACGACTACGTCCATGCTCTTTGTTGACTTCTCTAATGCCTTCAATCTTGTAAGCAGGTCTGCAATGATTAGAGAGGTAAGGAAACATTATCCTTCTATCTCTAAGTGGGTAGAGTTCTGTTATGCGGCTCCTGCTAGACTATATTATATGGACAAGACTCTTTCGTCGGCTCAGGGAGTACAACAGGGGGATCCTTTAGGTCCCATGTTATTTGCTTTGAATATTCACCCCTTGATACATAGAATTGCAGAGTTGTGCTCCTTGGACCTTCAATCTTGGTATTTAGATGATGGGACCTTAGTTGGAGGCACGTTGATGGTGGCCAAAGCCCTGGACATTATTGAACAAGAGGGTGTTCCCTTGGGGTTGCATCTTAATGTCTCCAAGACTGAACTTTTTTGGCCTACAGTTGATAGCAGGGGCTTAGTTGAGGGCGTTTTCCCACCTCGTATATGTCGGCCAGCAGAGGGTGTTAAGTTGTTAGGAGGACCTGTTACCCTGAACCCCCAGTTTTGCAAGAGTATGGTAGTCAGCAGAGTTCATAAGACTACAGGCCTAATCAATGTTATACAAAAGCTCAAAGATCCCCAAGGTGAGATTTTAGTGTTGAGGAACTGTTCTGGTGTCTCGAGGTTATACTTTTATATGCGGAAACTAAGCCTGAGTACTTGGGAGAGACACATGTGCTTTTTGATAATCACCTTAAACAGTTTCTTAGACATCTTGTTACGGGGGATGGGCCGGGATTTGGTCTCCTGCAACAAACGCTTGCTACACTTCCCATCAAGTGTGGTGGATTAGGGGTGTACACCATGGAGGATACTATGCGGTATTGCTATTTGGCATCTTGCTTCCAGATAAGAGGTCAATCAAAAAACATTTTGAGGCAGTCTGTTGTGTCCGATTTCAGTCCCAGTTTTGATCATGCACTTGCCTTATACAAACAAATATGTGGTATTGAGAGTTCTTCATTATGCATTGATGATATTGCCCCCCATTCTATGAGTTCTTTGGCAATCAAATACTTCGATGCAGTGAAGAAAGATCTACCTAAACGGTTTGTTATGACGGAGCGGGATTCGGCCTTATGGCAGAGCAACAGGGTCAAGCATGCGCAAGATTATTTGTTGGCCATTCCAATTGTTGGGCTTAATCAAAAACTTGGGTCTCGACATTTCAGAGTTATCTTGCGTTATAGGCTTGGGATCCCTCTCTTCGAGGAAGGAGGCAGTTGCACCAGTTGTGGTAGGGAGATGGATATTTAAGGGGACCACGCCTTGCATTGCTCAAGTGGCATTGGTCTTAAGTATAGACATGACATGATTCGTGATATATACCTTTGTTGATATTTGTTATCGTGCGGGTGTCCCATCTAGGAAATAGGTTGATTTGGGATTCCTCTCAGATACCGGATCAGCTCTGAGACCTGCAGATATCTTGGTGTATAACTGGGATAATGGACATGATGCGTGTATGGATATCACAGTTGTTTCCCCTTTTACAAGCGTTGGGGTGCGCGCTTTTTTTTTCGGGCAAGGCAATTGAGGATGTTGTCATTCGCAAAAAAGACAAGTATTTAGAGAAGTGTACTGCTCAGGGATTTGGTCTTGGTGTGCTGGCTTTTACCACTTTAGGGGAGTTGGGTATTGACACTGTGGAGTTTCTGAAGAGATTGCGCAACTATATGGCTAGCCATGATGCGAATGTCATAGTGTGAGATTTTATTTTTCATAGGATTGGGGTTGTTGTTCAAAAATGGATTGGAGCCCATCTTGTTGCCAGGCTTCCATCTAATTCTTGTAATTTTGTTGATTTCGATTCTGATTAATAAAAAAAATATAGAAAAAGAAAAAAGTTCTTGGGAAAAAAAAAACTTTCTTCAACAACCTTTAGTTTTCTTCTTCAAAACTTAGAGTTTCATGGCAGATAAACCAGTTACGAATGCAGAATTTGAAGAAACTTTTGCTCGACTTCAAACTAGACCTGAAGGAAGCATCAAAACTCTTACAGAACTTTCGAAAAAAAGTTTGTAGCAAATGAAGATTTCATGAAAAAGATAGCGAAACATTTAGGTATGAAAGCTGAAGACATTCCTAGATTTGAAGAAAATAAAGAAGATGAAACTCCAGAGGATGAATCTATTACTCCACATCAAGGAATAGATAGAGATACAGATAGCAATGAGGAAAAGACAAATAAATTATTATCCCAAACGACTCTTGTGGTTTCTGCTACTGTTGAAGGCGATGACAGATTCAGTCTATATTAATAGACGGAGGCGTTTCAGCCAATGGTTGTGTTCAAGACGGAATATACACAAATATAATTGGTGATCCCCAATTGGGTTCTACAATAGAAGTTGTCGCTAATGAAGAGGTATTGTCATTGTTCAACACTTACAATTCTGCAACTCATGAGGAACTTTCAAAGCTAAAATCAATTCCTCTCAATTGGAGCAGTTCGATAGTTATTCAACGGTTTCCACACAACTTGATTCTCGCTCACTCACTTCCAGGTAAAAATCATCATTACCTTCACAATATATGTTCGTGGGAAGGAATTTAAACAAGTTTTATGTACGACATTTGTTCATGGACTAATGCTTAAGCATGGGTATCTAGTCGATGCACTGTTTACGGATTCAATTGTGTTTGTATCTATTAATGATGGTGTTCGTGGTTTGGATGATAAACTGTTTATGAAACTGTCACCACAAACAAAAAAGAAAAAAAATTAATGGGGTTTCTTATTTTACTGGTTATGAATTTTGTTTGGATACAACATTTACTTATGTGGTTGATTAACTGTGTCAACTTTGGGATATGCATACAAGGGAGATTCAGTTTATAAAAATGTTATATTGGCGGTCAAAACAGATGGGAATCTTGACACTACTATACGGGTTGATTGGCAGAGTTTTGAGCATCTAAGTGTTCCTATTTTGGTTGGTCAGAGTTTACTAGCAAACTTTCAAGGACAACTAATCGATCTTGTTAAAAAAGATGCAAAGAAGATAATACTAAGGTGTTGTACAATAATGGAGGAATTTTCATCTCATAATTTAATCCCAATGCCTAGGAAAGTCTACATATGGCCAAAGCACATGATTTATGGGTATTTAAAGAACACAAGTAACAGAGAATTTTCCATTTTGGAAGACATGGAAGAAGACCGTGACCTTATTTGTGTTACTGCTGCACTTTGGTTAGTTAATTCAGCAAGTTACTTCAATGATCTACTTAAGGTTTCTTCATCCAAAAGTAAAACTGGTCCATTAATGTTGTTATTAAAATATAAGAGAAACTGTGTTCTTAAGCTAGTTTTAAAACATGAATATGGATTCAATTTCTTGCTCATGTTTTCAATTGCATATATTGGTGTTAGATATGGATGACAACAATGACGACGACAGTGAACTGTTGGTGGAGGTATAAATGTTAATTATTGAAACGCATGATCAAAGAGGTTGGAATAGATTTTGAAAAGACGAGGGTACCGAGTACACCACCAATCTTTTATTTTAGTCCACATATAAGTCAAACCTTGAACGGTTCTTGTAGTCAAGAACTCAAGAACAAGATCTCCTTCAGATCTGATTGATTCACACAAGGGAGTCAATACAAGAATCCGAAAGGCTATGTCAACAACCAAGTACGATACTTTAATTATAAATGATAAATAAAATATAACGTGGAAGTAAAGTAAAGTACACACAAGAATTTTGTTAACGAGGAAACTACAAACTCGTAGAAAAACCGCCAACACACCTACTCTCAGACTTCGCACTAGCTGGTGCAGACAATATGACCCTAATACGACTATTAGTCACAAAGACTTCCTCTCAGTATTCATACGCCTCCAACCACAGCAAGGTGATCACGCACATGTACTCACTTACGCAAACAGACGTCATCTACTTTTTTACGCAAGAGTTGCCTCACATCCCGTCGCGAGGACTATCGCTACCCGACCTCAAATCGGACGATTACAACCTTATGGACAACAACCAGATAACGGCAGGTCAAATCTCTAGATAATATCCTTGGTAACTAACAGATATTTCACCGAAGTCGTTTTACACCAAGAGCGAGGATATTGAGTTTACTTAGGCAATAAACACCTCGAGATATCGCTAAAGGTTTCAAAACCTAAACTCCCGAAAGAGCAACCTTGTCGTCCCAGTTGGAATCAAGCAGATAGCTGTAGCAAGTACGATATGATATGACCTTGAAGAACAATGTACCCGCAAAGAACAAATCTAATAACAGCAATCTTGATTCCACTCAATATCTATAGTTTAGGCACACAAACCGAAAGCGGCTTGCTAAAAAATCCAGGTTAATAGATAAAGACTATGTTTTAATCACAATGATCTTGAGTGGCCTTATTGCAGAAGAGAATGACCTAAGAATAAACAAGATTGCAAGGTTTGATAGACGTGATAGAACAGAACACAAGTACAATACAAATAAGACTAGTAAAACATAAACTAGTTTCCCGCAGAGATACTTCTAGGCTTCTCGATCCCTAGAGAAGACTTCCACGCAATTCTAGACCGAGAGCAAAAGCTCAAAGGTAACTGAAAAGAAGAGCGGCAGAGACAAGTTAACAATTCCGAAGAAGAGCTTAGTAGAGGGATAAAGATTTCAGGAGAGATGCCACTCCTATTTATATTGACTAAGGCTTAGCTTTGAAATGAGGCTAACTTAATTTCGAAAATTCATTTAAGCACATTTCCATATTAGTTCTGAAATTCCTCACTTAGACTCATAACATTTAATGAGATCTAATACTATGGCATTTTTACATTAAAGAAAAATATAATTCATAAATGAAAATATATTTTCAATAAATGTTTGGCTAATAGACAAAGCACATAATACTCATGAGGTATATTTGGATATTTCATTAATTCGAAATATGGTGCTTACCAAATATGCTCCATGGGAAAGAGCTCAATTCGAAACGTGTCCTTTAGTTTCGAAAATCTCCTTAAGGTATTATTACTTCCAAATGTCGACATCAGCTTTAATAATGTCGACATCACTTCCTAGGCATTGCTAGACGGACCAGAACGATCCTAGGTGGAAGTTGATAGGTGCTCAAAACACCTATTCAAGAGTACCTAATTATACACTTTAGTCCGCTTAAGCCTCGTACATTCTTTATGTTACCCCGTTTCTTGTTCTGCAGGTACAACGACTCGAAATTGCAAAACAAAAGAAAAAGCATGAGAAATAGAGCCCACCAATTAATTATTGTTAATTTGCTACACAACCTTGGAGCCCAAGGCTTACGAAGAAGTCATTTTTTATATCATTAGATGCATGTAACCTGTAGTAGTCCATTTCACGGCTAGTCAAAGAAATAAGTGAAGCATTTGAATTGGTTACCAGCACCATCAAATAGACATGAGGTGACAGTCAGAGGAGGCCAGTGGCTAATTAAGTTTGTGAGTTGTGTCATACATTATCTTGACCACTTTCTATACATATTCCAATGTCGACCTCAGTAGACAAAAAGAAGAAAAAAGAAAAGAAAACTTGGTTTTCTACTAACCACAGCTACAGCCGATCGAAACTGAGGGTCCAGTTTTGAAGCTAAATTTGATATGGGGGTTTCATTCATCAACAATGTTGACAGCAACAACAACAACTCCTTACAGCAGCAAGAAGCAAGAGGAGGCATGATTTGGGTACGAGTGTATGTTGTACACGGGTTCAATTTCTAGCAGATGAATAGAGGGTTTGAAGTTCAGTTCAAGACGGGAATTGCAGA
>JAJJMA010138614.1:0-13679 GCA_023529015.1 Papaver nudicaule
ATAAATATAATTCTTAGAGACGATAATTTTCTTAATATTTTTTTTTATGAATTATACGACTATCCAGTACATTATTGGGTGAGAGTTGACCTTGAGGTGTTAACTTTGATCTTCATCGAGTAAATTTAAGTACGCCAATGAAACTATATGATGAATTATTTTGACCGAGGTACAAATGAGATCCCGTACATTAAATTTTTTGAGTGAGTGTTTATCAAATTACATAAAACCAAAAAAGTGCAGTGTTTATCAAATTTGTTGGCATGGGATATAACGTTGAACTTAAATCGCGAAGCTAATATTTCGATTGAAAAGCGGAATATATGCTAGTAATTTGTTTTGTTTTTTTGTATGGGAAGACGGGGCTTCCTAGTAGGTAAATTGGATGCTAGTATCCCTTGAGCACGTTATGCGAACTCGACGTCGCTATAGGAGGGAACACAATCTCATATATTGGGTGAGTGGCCGCAAAAACAGCTGATTTCCTTGAGCGGGACAGTCTTAGCCAATTCACTGCAAAATAAAATGGAGAGACCCAGAGAAGTTAGCTTGGTGCAAGTGCAACATACACATATTATTCGCTAAAATAAACCGACTTAGCAAAAGAAACATAATTCACCTGCTAATTACCAAAAAGTGTAGGAAGCCTTCGAAAGCACTTGCTAGCTAGATCAGAATAGATCATTGTTTTAATGCTTTGTTATTGGCTCAGATTTAAAAAGCCATACATGCCCCGTTACTCAAGAAAAAAAATTTATCACAATAGATCACTGTTTTAAAGCCATACATAGCATTACTTACAATAATATTAAAAAAATCACTGATCGTTACATGCTTTGCATTTTAGGTGCCGCAATGAATCCCATTTTAAAGATATCGAGTCACAAAAGTATGCTAACCCACTATAATAATATTAAAACTGAGCCAGTGTTAACCCACTATAATATTAAACCTATCATAGCTCCCTAAAGAAATTGAGCCACAAAACTGAGCCGTCTGGGAATTCTTTATTTTATGGGCTACCAAATGAGCTTGCTCAAAATTACTAAAGAACAAAAATAACTTTAATTTTTTTCTCCTTACTCTTGCAAAGGTAATGTCCACTAAGTTGTCTCTCCCAGGCAATTCATGTCAACTCCAACTACCAAATAGTTCAAGATTCAGTGGAAAAGATATGATTGTACGTTATCCTAGATGGATCGCAAAAACAGGGAAAACCTCAGTATAAAAAAGGTAGCCGCAGGGAAAACCTCAGTATAAAAAAGGTAGCCGCAGGTTGTCGACTTAATGTAGACATAGCCATACCTCGGGTATTAACTCGTTTTTTTACCATAACAGGTAGCCATCCTCACCGCCTAAGGTAACTGCCAGAATACCTTAAAATTGGCAGATCGTACATATTGGCATGAATAAAAACAAAACTCCACCAGATAACTGCATTGAACAATCACAGTCTCACATCCAAAAAATAAATCAAAAATAATTGCATTAGAACAAACATAGTTTCGTAGCATACCACTTTAATCCCTCAATATAACAACAATCAAATAATTACGCCATCTATGGGATTCGAACCCATAACCACATGGTAAAACCATGTGCTCTGCCAATTGAGCTAAAACAGCAAATACAGAAAATGAAGACCTAATGTACATTGGTTTTTCAAGAGCAGTGAATCAAAAGAAGGGCATTCACCGTCGGCTGCATTAATTAATAACAAAAATTCATCAAAGACAGTGGTCGCATGCAATTCAGCAAACCTCAGTTCTGCAATATCCGCCTAACTGCAGTTCTAAATCTACAAAATAAGCATATCTAGAATCTAACATAAGTATTGGTATTCAGTGCTCACAAATTTCTACAGACTACACAGATCTCTCTACTTCTCTTTCTTTCATCGTATCCTGACCTTACTAAAGAAGACACCTTAGTCACGGTGCGAATTGAGAACTTAAGCGTGGAAACATCTTTACTGATAAATGGAGAAGATGACAAATATGAAACCACATTTAACCCTTTAGATGGACAGAAGTTCTCAAAGAATGTATCAAATTAAGCACCAAAAAACTTGAACCTTTTCCCCAGCAGTGCACAGCATGGCCACTGTAGCATATCTCGAGTAAATGAACCATGATAAATTAAGTATCAGCAAGCAAGTGTCCCTCAGTTTAAAAGTTGTCTCCTGAAAACTGAGTAATTGTGAACACCACAGAGTTTCTTGGTGAGAGGCACTGAAATTTTAAATATTCAAATACCTTCATAGACTTCATCATGAGCAGGAACTATGTCCATTTTTTCCATGGATTTAGTTGTACCTCCCGTCTCCTCCTGATTCCTTTTCTAGTGAACCTTATCTGGTTACTAAGAACCTTATCTGGTTCCTAATAGAATATGGATACAGTATTTAGCCATGAAATTCTGATGCAACTGCTTCCAAAAAAAGTCAGACCTGATTCTAGTGTTGAGTAAGCCACGAAGTAGTAAAAACGACAGAAATGTAGGCATACATGCAGTCCGATGTTTGATTACCTTTTAATGGCTGGATGGGTTGAAATTTCTTCAGCAGTGTCAGGTATGAAAGAGAAAATCCGAGTTTAAGTGCTAAAAAGTGGCAATGCAAGCTAAGGTACCTGCCAAAAACAGAGAATGAGAGTAATACCTAGCCAGATTCGAGATCCAGCTAAGACTGTGAAAGACAAAGGACAAAATTTGTGAAAATGTTATTGTACCTAAATCCCTTACCCGGCCTAAAATATAAAACTGTCATTTATAAATCAAATACAAAACTGTCATTTATAAATATAAAAATCAATCAGAACAGAACGACAAAAAGAGTGAGAAGGTATGGTTTAATCATTTGCTATCAGATGCACGATATCAGGGCTGCAAAAATCATTTGGAACAAATCCTGGTTTAGAATAACTAATAAATTATCGGAGAACCTATGACAATTTTTATTTTTTAATCTCGGAGAAATTTTGGTTTGGATCTCCAAGTTACCAACTGTTTGCAGCTGCGCTGCATTACTAAGTTAAAGGAAAAAAAATAAAAAAATTCACCACCCTAACAACGCAATCTATTACCTTCCTTCATAGGCTGAGGAACCAACATTTCTGCAGGTTTGGATCTAGTTAATAAACAATATTAACTGGAAAAATAGCAAAAGCCAAAACAATATAGTGTCTACTCTTGCCAAGGGAAGCTGATGTGCTAGTGAAAGAAAATACTATGACTAATTTTTAAAAACAGTTACCATAAGAAAATAAATAAATTAGCAGGACAATTCACGACGCATCAGAGGTGCAACTCTAGACCACATTTTTCAATCCTATGCCTCTACGGCCTGGATATAATAGAGGCATAGAACCGAAAACACAAAGAGACTCGGATATAATCATATATTCATATTAGAGGTGTACATACATTATACATAGAGCAGAATGGTGGTGTTAACAATTACCTTCTATCTTTATTTTTTTCATCAACCGCTCTTGGAGTTCCTAAAAACACACAATCCACATACAAAAAGAAAAAATCAATCTTGATAAACATCTCCCTAGCTAAACCACTCAGAAAAGAAATTGCAGTAAAGCCATCCTAACCAGCATTTATGGGGCTTAGTCATACCCAATTGGAAATTATTTTATTCAACAGAAACAATCAGCGAACATTCTTACCAAAGAGGATAGATTCAATCATCTCCTTGCATAAAAACCTAATTTGGCAGCTCCGCCTAGGGTAAGCTCAAACACACCATATATAAATGAGCAAGTGACAGGTTCATGCACATCTATTGGTCCACAGCCCTTAACTCATCAAAGGGTACATTGTCGACAGGTTGACATATCTGCTGTAAAACAGTTGTATACTGGCTTACTAAATGTGGGCATTTTTTGGGGATACTTATAAACACTACAGTAATTTGACGTGGGCTTATTGTAGGATATATATCTAAGAAACATAGATGTTGTATGAAAGAAAGGATATGAGAGAGTGGAGAGAGTGGAGACATCTACATTGGATTACTCTAGTGTCATTTTCTCGATTAAATCATTCCCATTCTGAATCCTAATCCCTCTGGTTTTCTTATCCTTAATTAACAGAATGAAAACGTAATAAGCCCATGTCACACACACACACATACACACAAAAAATGTACACAATAATGGAAAGGACATAATAATTGCCTAATCAAGCACTTGTGTATCGGGAAATCGCTATTTCCACAATTTGAACTTACTTATTAGGAAATTCAGAGTATAGAGGTAATGGTTTTATTTGACAAATAGTGGAAGCTTGACTGACATGCTTAGAGTAAGCACACAACAGTGGTACATAAAGATCATATATCTTGTGTCAGGAGACCGAAGCAAATTATTAGTGGGCACATAGCCTTTCAATTTTAGAGCTTTAAACAAACAATATATTAGCAGTCAATGATATTTACTGGTATAATGTTTTTGCGAGAATGATACCTAACTATCGTTGTCATATACCCAACAGTGTAACGACACATAATAAGTGTCAAACTTAGTGTTACCATCTCAATTGTTGCAAGAATCACAACGCTAAAGACTAATAAACGTGCGGCTCACGGTCTGCGACACTTAATCGATTGAAACTCGAACATGTATGCAAACAAACAGAGCAGCGATCAATTAGTGAAGCATATTCATAAGTACATTTCAGAGAGTGAGCGACAGCAAACCTTGCAACAGTTCCAGAGGTTATCATCAAAAGCAACTCACTGAGGTTGTTGTGAGCCTGGAAGACTGTTCACTGGCAAACACAATAGAGCAGATTAATTGCATCACAATAGAGCAGGTTGCATTGATCATGCACTGAAAAGTAGAGCTAATTAGCTAACTAATTTTGCAATTGTCTGAATAACATTGAAAATGTTGAAATATATCAATATTGCATAATCCTACCGAATACAGAGCAATGGAGTTTCAAGTTGAAGATCACCTACATGTTCGGATAACAAAAAGGAGGATTGTGGATATGGACTTGCCTGTTCTGCGTGTATTTTCAGCAGTTAAACGAAATTTCGACCTTGCAGGCCAGTCCACTAAAGAAAGCTAGGACAACCAAACCTTTTTCCTTGAGAATTACCAAGAAAGAGGGCAAATTTCTAATGTGTGCATTTCATAGTTGCACAAAGGGAAAACAGATACTTTCTGCGAGAGCAAAAAGAAAAAAAAACATTCAGAAAAATTTGACATTAACATATAGATGATCAAAACAAAGGCTGGATATAAATGTTTCCACTTTACCTTTCTCTTGTTCATGTTATTGTTGCCGCTAATGTTGGCTCCAGTTGCACAGCAGTAAGGACCCTAACAAATTTAATAGAAACTGAAACTGTAAAGGAATACATTATACAAATATCAAAAGAGAATTTAATTTCTAGATTCTGGAGCCATTCAAAAACAAAAGATTGTGGTTTATCGAAAGAAAGGATAATAAGTATTAGGTGGATTGTCTTTTACTTTCGATTTTAGGGTTCAGAATTAAAATAGGTTCAAAATTGTATCATCAAATACAGGTGAATCAAAAGAAAATAATCCCAAAACCCAAAATCAGGTAAATCAAACCAAAATAATCCAAGATAAACTCACAATCAATACTGTTGCTTGATTCTAAACGATCAAAACATTTCTCTCTAAGCTGTAACCAGACGAAAAATTGAACAAAAACCCGTTTTTATTTCATCGATTTTACAAACAAAAAACAATACAGTCAACAAAAATTGAAGGAATTGAGAGCAAAAAAAACCTAATTTGGGGAAATTAGGTTAAAGAGCGGGAGAAGAGTATTAAGAATACCTTTTCTTTCCAATTGTGTTGATTGGTTTTAAGATTTGTTCTTCTGGGATGACGATTCTCTGTTCCTGCCATCGAGGGGATCAAAACCTAGCTTGGGTTTGGGTTTCTGTTTGGAGGCTGAAAGAAAGAGAAAGAGAACTCGTTATTATACAGCATCGATGTACTCCCTCCGTTTCAAAAAGATAGGCACGTTTGACTTTTTTTCGAAAATTAAGATTTCTAATGAATTAACCATTAGAGTTTTTTTTATCGTTTTTTCTTTATGATTGGTTTATTGTTGACAAGTGCTATGGGTTAATAAGAAAAAAATAACAAAAATGATTACAATATTAGTTTTATTAAGTTTTTTAATTTTTGGTCAAAGTCAAATGTGCCTATCTTTTTGAAACGGAGGGAGTAAATCTAATTTACGATGAAAAGACGGAAATAGGCACCAAGGGGCGAGGGAAAAGACCATACAGGGGCTAGGCATAAAGCAGATAACCTTTTCTTTTTAACAGAGTTATTTATAAACTCACGTGGCAAATGCTAATTGGATTAACAACTTATTTAGAAAAAGTAGGTATCCATCACCACAGTGGGTGAAATTTTGAAGAAGTGTAAACATAGTGTAACTATTTTTCTGCCAATCAGAAGACGCCAAGTGTCCTTCTCATAATGCCTCCCTCCCAAACTCCCTTTCTCGGCCAATAGGAAGTCGTGGTATTGTCACCGTGCGACGTGGGAGCTTTTACAACTTAGAGCTTTTAGTGTATGATAATTGAACTACTACCATACACATCAATACCGGCCAAGTGACTTTAACAGTGAGGCGTACTGACACTTCGGGGAGGAGAGGAAATGAAATTCAAGTGCACGTATATACCAGTTTACCTGTGCCAATGTATTGGCTAAGTGGCTATCTGTTCTACTTATATTTGGACTAAAAGTGAGTCCGACTGGTCAATTAAGTGCCAAAAGTTGTTCACCTGAGACCGGTATATGTTGGGAACAAATATTCATTTATGACTGGGATCACTTCTTTTCCTTCTTACCAAACAAATGAACAAATAATTTCATTCATTTGTAACTCACCCTCACGTTATTTTGAAAGTTCATATTTTCTTTGCTTATCTTTGGGATTTTCTTTACTAGTCATGCTTAATGAGTTCTTCTTCCATGCTCTTATACGAGAAATTCTTTTAATTGATTGAAGAAAAATTGGGTGTTGGCATATGTCATTTAAAAATTCTGTCTAGGCCAGTATAATAAGTTGTGTTATGTATTAATTGGGAAGACATGCCACTATAATAATAATAATTAGTCTACTCTAGATTCTTTTGTAAAAGATAAAAGATGGTATGGACTTATCAATGGGATCATAATCAGAAAATGATCTTGATTTAAGGTCTACTCTAGCACTTTCTCTCTGCAATATTTTCTTCTAACAAACAGTTATCTTCATCCTGCTATCAGTTATCTTCATAAAATTCAGTTTTCTTCACCCTTTTCATTGAGTTTTTCTAATATCTCTTTTTCTTTCTACCCGGATCTTGCACTAGTACTTTGTTGATTATCAATCATTGAAACTAGTAAAAGTTTTTTCTCGTATTGTTATCTCAAGTCTCGACATAATTGCATAATAGTATTAGGTATCATCATCTTAATCTTCTTTCGTCTTTCAAACCATATTTCTCTACAAAAATAATATTTTGGTAGATAAGTCAACATTTACATCGCCCTCCATTTTCTGTAGGCATATTGGCTGGTGGCAATCGTATGGTGGCAGGTTATGGCAGGTTCGTTGTGCCTTTTCATGAAAATTGTATACCTGATTCATGTAATGATCCTCATGAACGAGCTCCGGCCCAATCCAATGTTATGAGAACTAGACCGACAATCAAGCCGGAAAAAACCGGTCAGAGTCATAAGGGCGGTTGCCATGTGTTTCTGAGAACTAGACCGGCAATTGAACACGGTTGCCTTTTATGTGTTTCTGATAAGCCTATTTAAAGGACCCCTTTATTAAGCAAAGACGATTGTAGTAGTAGTTCGATAAGGACAGTATTTTGAGATTTGTTTACTTCTGGCTGAGGCTGGCTGAGTGTCAGTACGAGTAATCTCATTCTCATCTTTATTATATATATATACAAGGGCTTTTAGGCCCGTGCATTAATGCACGGGCTATTGTTATAATAATGTGGTGTATAATAATGGGTTCTGTAATTTGATTTTACTGGATGCAAGCATGGTCTGCTCCAAGTAGAGTTTAATCATCTTCCATTTAATGCTCCATGTAGATTTTAATTTTCTTGCGTAGAGTTCTAATGCTCCTTGAAGAGTTTAACAATCTTCCGTTTATATCTAAAGCAACTGGGGCTAAGCTCCCGCTACAATTCATCTTTGTTGCTCTTGGAACCTACTTGGCTTTCGGAACCCACTTGGCTCTACACCCATTAACCGCTACCTACAATTGAAGATTGCTGGTATATTCTTGTTTGGCATCTTAATTAACAACAGACTCACCTAGCCTGGTAGGTTCCTAACCCAGGTGCAAAAATTGTATGAGTTCACCTCCACACTTCTTATATCATTAAACTTATCTCAGAGGGACAGATGCTCAAACAATTGACATCCCTTTCTAGGCATTCAATCACAAAATTAAGCTCTCTTCTCCAAAAAAAACTTGGTCCTCTTCTCTGTCATCCATACTGCATGTCAATAGAATCAAGGCAGAGCCCCTTCTTCTGTCGACTTCTATTCTTGAGCAGACATCAACTTGCCGTTGCAATTTCTAAGTGTTCACCTATTCTACCGATCTGTCAAACATGAATTGATGAATGATAAATGTAAGTGCTGGTTAGAATATTATTTATCTAAAGAGAAAATTTCCTTAACTGCCTTGAAAGGATCCAAACCAAAGCACAATCATAAACTCTATAGAAAGGAACGGATATCAAAGTGAAAAAAGCTTTGTACAGGGACCTTTGTCACTGCCCCTGCAAGGAAGTCAAAATGAATTAGACTCAAGATCAGGCAAGTATCTTTCCTGGACTGCAGTATCCAAGATTTTATAAGTATTTGACAGAAGTAGAATCTAGCAAGGGAATCATCGATGAAATAAACGAACTTCAGTCGGTTACCTGATACCTATTTTCAAAGCCAGAAATTTGTTGCTTATCCAATAACCATCACATATCTGGCTTTACTGCACAATTAAAGTTCAAGAAGAAATGCCACCACAGAAGCAGAGCAGATAAAATATCTGCTCCATTGGGAAAAATTTATTAGTTACCAAATATCCATTGTATGTATGTGATTTGTGAACCCAGAAATCAATATTTGTATTTACATTCAACACATTTTTAGCGGGTAGAAACACTTCCCTCTTAGACGATCTCTTACCTTCGATAGGCAGACCGAAATTATGGTATCCAAGACTGCAGCATACATAAGAAGGGTTAATAGTCAGCACAAACAATGAACCTGTCATTCTGGAATTTCATCGAACGTATCTGTGCACAATGAAAAGTGCATACTTTCTTACAACCCTCACAAACTTTTTTACTAACACTAAGGGAACTCAATTGTCTACGAACTTTAACGATGGGGATTTGCATTACATACCTTACAGTGATTAGCCCTCCATCATATATATCTTCTTCCGTGTACCTTTTCCCTCGAAATTAAATATGGGGCTTTGCCTTATTAGTTGGCTTATAGATAGGAACAAATATTTGCTTCTGAGGTGCACGACAACGTTTCAAGCAATGGACGCAGCTGTTTGATTAATGGCGGCAGCATCTTTATTGTGTCTTCCCGATTTCAAACCAACGTTTGAAGCACTGGACGCAATTGCCTACTGCCCGTGTTCTTAAAACCTGCAAAAAAAAAAAAAATTCTTTGTTTTTTCACTACCCAACGTGTTGATAATTTACTCAAATAATGAACCAAACATTTTATGTGCAACAGAAACAGTGCAAACCAAAAAATGGATTTGAAGACTGGTTTTGGATTTACATACCTGTACTAATCATGAGTACTTAACTTTCTTTTTCCCGATTAATTTGATTTGTAGTGCCAGTGCTGTCGAACATAAAGATCTGTAGAGAAGATAACTTTAGTATACATGGTTTTCCTTGAAGACCTGAAGATTACTTAAAAGTACATAACGGCAGACCAAATAGCGTATCTTGTTTGGATACCGAAGTGTGAGGAGATACATTTAACACAGAAAAAAATGTTAATAAAAAAATGGCGTGTTTCAAACGACTTCTCTCTAACTACATCATGATCATACGCCGATCTTCTTACCTGTCTCATCACTATTCTTCAATCAAAATCTCAAAATTTGGGCAGGACTTACTTGGATGAGACAATCTAAACAGTGCATGATATATCAATTTTTGGAGAATCGCTGTGCTTTTTACACATTGTTGAGAAATCTATTCCCTGCAACTTTTCCAGCCATGGCGATACCAACGATGATTACTGCTGCAATATAGCACACAATTTTCATGAACCAACTGTTAACATATAAAAGAAAAACCTGATTCATTTTAAGCACCTAAAATACACCTTTGGCCTTATCTTTAAACGACGCGACTATTGAAAACTTATTTGGGTCAGGTCGATTCACGAACCATCAGGTCGTTTGTAGATTCTGTCGCGGCAGCCAAACTTTGCAGATAATATAAGGAGGATTGTGGTGCCGACACGTCAGCATAAAAAGTTCTCCTTTATATATTAAGTATCGATTTGATGTGTTTTAATTACTAATGTTTTTCATAGCTCAAAGCAAATAAATGCTTTGTTCCAAAAAATATTATTTTCACACATGGGCTATTAAATAGATCCTTTGTAAGATGTTCGAGAAGCTGAAATATGTTTATTAAAAATGAGTCGTGAATATCTTTCTCTGGCAGAGTTGGTGTAAAATCGGTAAACTCTTTGGGATTTTCTTGTCATTACCAAAGCCGATGATTATCTTTCCTAGTTTTTCTGGGGACTATGGTGATTTAATGGGGTCTGTGGTCCTCCAAAAATCGTCATGGTTTCCCTCTTTGTACTGTGACGACTTTTGAAAATCGTCACGGTTTTTACTTTCTACTGTGACGATTTTTGGAGGACCATAGTCCCCATTAAATCATCACAGCCCCAAAAAAAACCAGGTTATCTTTTAGATATTGAATAAATACATTGTTTTTCTTTTCGATAATAAAAATTGCAACATATTTGTTTGATAAGTACATTTCAGAATGAGTTGTTTTTCTTTCTAAAATGTATTAAATTGATATAAAGGAACGGGAGGTATGAATATTAGTCTGATAAAGATTCATGCAAATGGGTAAACAAGACACGTCGTTTCCTACACGGGTTAACCTAAAATTAAACCATTTATTCAACTCATACCCTCCTACTGGTACACCTTTTGACCTTCAAGTGCAAGGAGTTTTATAAAAACCCTAACCCTCCTGTTCTTCTTCAAGGAGGAGGAGGCGCAAAACTTGGAAAGAAGACGCAGAAGCCATGTCAAGCACATCAGGATTTCCGGAAGAGATTTACTATGAAATCCTCGTAAAATTACCAGTCAAATCCATCTTAAAATGTAAGATCGTTTGCAAATCTTTGTTTTCGCTAATTTCAAACACTGATTTTGCTAAATCTCACCTCGAATACATCAAAAATAGCTCTAGCAGTAGTGATAGACTGTACTTGGACTTGATAAATCAATGCACTCTATAAGTTATGATTCATTAGAATCATCTAAGGAGATTGAAGATTGTGTTGTTAGCATGCAGTTCCCATTCAAATCAGATATTCAGTGTGTTAGATTGTTTGGTTCTTGTAATGGTCTGGTTTTTCTTTGGTATGATACTGCTTCTCATGAAAATGAGGATTAATCTAGCGCTGATTCTGATGCTTCTTATGAGTGTGATTCTGACTATGATTCTAATAATGATTTTGTGGATAATTATTCTGATGTTGATCCTGATTATGATTCTGAAAATGATTTTGTGGATGATTATTCAGATTCTGGTTCTAACTCTGATTCTTTTACTGATGATAATGATGATTATGACTTTGAGGATGGTGGTGGTTGTAATGACTTCTTGTGTGTTTGGAACCCAGCCACCAGGGAATACAAGAAGATACAATAACCAAATGCATTTTTTGATGTTTTTCACAATGGTATATGCATGAATGGTCTTGCATATGATGGTAAGAATGACGATTACCAGTTTGTAATTGGGGGATCTTTCGGCAAAAGCAAGAATGTTATTCGAAACGATATTACTGAACTGCGTTGTACTCTTTTTCCTTTGTCAAGGTTTTGTCCCACTAGGTTTTCCATGTCAAGGTTTTAACGAGGCAACATGTGCGAGTCTAACTCTGTTCTAAGTATTTTTAATATTGCACTCTTTTTCCTTAGTTCAGGCTTTGTCCCTTTGGGTTTTAATGAGGCAATTGACTTAGACAAAATACTCGCTACATTTGAAGAACCAAATTTGAAGCTACAAGAGAAGTTACCATTCAACTGAGAAGCTTACCAAAGACTCGAGATGTTGTAGTTTTTCTCTTTTCAAGAATTTGTCCCACCGAGTTTTTCCTTGTGAAGGTTTAATGAAGCAAAGCATTTGAAGTTCTACTATGTACCGCACAAGGGGGAGTGTTCAAGGGCTTAAGGCCCGTATATGTGCGGTCCATTTAGAGGCCTAGGTTTTCCCTTGTTGTTGTATTTAAAGAGTACTTACCCTAGTACATTACTGTTGGTTTTTCCTATTCTACTTGAAAATGATGTTATTATGAACCGGACTCGGGTTTTGGAGGCCCACGAGCACCTACCTTCACATGACCTCCTCCTATATGTTTAGACTCCAATTCAGGAATATATAGACGGTGCCGTCAGACATTCAGCCGTGTTGCAGTGGTCGGCATGTTGGCACAGAAAACCCTAGTTATTGAGAAGAATCAGAATACAATAATCAGTTGGAAGCTAGATTCGTTGCTCTACCCATAATAATCTGCACTCTCGAGGTTGCAAGTTACATCCTGTAGAGACCGAGGCACAAGAAAAAAATCATACCCCCTTCCCTTCAACGATTGAGGTATGTATGATTTTTGCTAACATCTTGAGGTTTAAGTTTAACTAAGCATCTTTTATTATACTTGTATATATCCATGATCCATTCTCTTCTTGCTTTATTTCACGCTCATAATTTGTATGAGCGTTTGAACCATAGCTTTTCATTCTGCTTGCAGACACAAATTCAGTTCTATATCTCTTTCCAATGCCAATGATCATAACATCTGAATTTCTTGACCGTTGTGATGAAACTGCGAAAAAAGAAGCCTATAGCCAGCATCTCAGATGCAAGTGTACCAAGGACCAAGTAGAGGAATATGTGCGCCGTTATCAAGTGGAAGAGAGGCGCAAGTTTCATCAGGCAATACTTGGTGTACAATTAGACAGAGAAACTCCCCGAAGATTGTTGCCTGAGGCTCAGTCTAAGACAACAAATACTCTTTACAGAAAGATTAGGAGGAGGAGAAAAGTTGCAATACCAACAAAGAAGAGGAAGAAGTCCGGGGCAGAAGGTTGTTGTGATCGCAAACAGCGGAGGAAGATCAGAAGCACACAGCTTTCTTTTCCACCAAAGGGATATTTTGTTACACTCGAATGCCATTTGGGTTGAAGAACGCCGGCGCTACTTATCAAGAAATGGCGCAGAAAATGTTTGAAAAATGGATAGGGAAGACGATGGAAGTATACGTCGACGACATGCTCGTCAAGAGCAAGAAGAAGCAAACTCATGTGGAAGACCTCAGAGAAATATTTAATCATATGCGTGTTACTAAGTTAAAAATCAA
>JAJJMA010138614.1:13779-27340 GCA_023529015.1 Papaver nudicaule
TCAATCCGGCAAACTGCGTTTTTGGTGTAACTTCTGGAAAATTCTTGGATATGTCGTCACAAAGAAAGGAGTGGAAGCTGATCAAGCTAAAATTAAGGCAATTATAGAAATGCCTTCGCCGGTGACAATAAAAGACGTCATGCGGCTAAACGGGACTTTGGCGTCTCTTAACAGATTCATCTCAAGGTTCTCTAACAAATGTAAACTATTTTTCCAGACATTGAAGAAGGGAGAAAAGTTTAACTGGACTGAAGACATGAAGATGCATTTCAGGGCATTAAAAAGTACCTCGCCACTCTCCCAGCAATTCAGCCACCTGAGCATGGTGAGGAACTCAGGGTATATCTCGCTGCAACACCTTTTGCCATAAGTGCTGTGCTCGTAAGAACCAAAGGCTGAGAAACACCTATATATTATATTTGCAGAACACTGCAAGGGGCAGAAAAGAATTACACTAAGATAGAGCAGTTGATCTTGGCATTGGTCTTTGCATCTCAGCGATTACGTCCATATTTTCACGCCCATCCCATTGTGGTCCTCACCAAAACTCCAATAGAATCTATCTTGCACAGCTCTCAGCGAGTGGGACGCATCGCCAAGTGGAATCAACAGATTGAGCAGTTCGGCGTCCAGTATAAAATACGTACAGCTCAGCGGTCTCAAGTCATTGCAGACTTCCTCGCCGACTTCCCAATTGATGAAGAAGAAGAGATAGAAGAAATCCCGTCCTCCTTGGATGAGCGAGAACATGCAGTACCAGATCTATTGAAGTGCAGTCCTGATGGATGGGAGGTTTATGTAGATGGTTCATCAAATAAAGAAGGAAATGGAATAGGAATTGTCCTTATCTCGCCAAAAAGGAGCAAGGATAGTACACTCGTTAAGGCTAGAATTCCCGGCGACTAATAATGAGGCAGAGTATGAAGCAGTTATTCACGCCATGCGAATACTCATTGAAATGAAAATTAGCAATGTCAGATTGACAAGCGATTCTCAGTTGGTGATTCAACAAATATCTGGACGATACCAGACAGCTGACCCGTCTATGCAGAAGTACCTAAAACTTGCTAGGGAGTATGCCCAGAGGATCACAGGTATCAAGTTTCACCACATCTGCAGAAAGGATAACAGGCACGCCGATGCACTGGCGTTCATCTCTTCAATGATGACAAATCCAGATGTTCCTTCTATAGCTATTGAAAGAGTGACACAGTCATCGGTAGCAGCACGAGAGCAAAAAGAAGTGCTAACAACAAACACTGAAGAATCAGCAGAGACAGATTGGAGAACGCCGATACGGTATTATTTGGACCGCTTAACCTTACCAGGAAAGCAAATCTTAGCTCATCAAGTCATCAGTCGTTCGGCAAACTATGAACTCCGAGATAGAATTCTATATCGCCGATCATTTTCGGGACCATTACTGCGCTGTGTATCAAGAGAGGAAGGCAATAAGTTACTGAAAGAAATTCACGAAGGAGACTGCGGGAATCATAGTGGCCAGAGAGCCCTAGCTTTAAAAGTCAGAATGCAAGGATATTATTGGCCTTGGATGAACAAAGATGCAAAGGAATATGCTCAGCGATGTAAACCATGCCAGCTGTATGGAAGGAGAATTAAGGCACCGACGACATCTTTGAATTTAGTGCTCAGCCCTTGGCCTTTCGCCAAGTGGGGCATTGATATTATTGGACCACTAACTACAGGTTCCGGACAACGGAAATATATTATTGTGGCAACAGATTATTTCACCAAGTGGTGTGAAGCTAAAGCTATCAGGAAGAAAACAGGACAAGAAGTATTCACATTCATCTGGGAGAACATATTCTGTAGATTTGGTGTACCGGCGGAAATATGCACCGATAATGGAAAGGAGCTGGTCGGCGACAACATCAGAAAATTAATCGCTCATTACAACGTCAAGCTGGGAAAATCAACTCCCCTATACCCTCAGAGTAACGGCCAGGCAGAGGCCACCAATAAGACTATAGGAATGAGACTGAAGAAAATACTGGAGAAGCATAAAAAAGCATGGTGTGAGCATTTTCACAATGTCTTATGGTCATATAGAACTACGGTTCGAGAAGCAACTGGAGCATCTCCTTTCTTACTCACTTTCGGCGCTGAGGCAGTGCTCCCATCTAAAGTAATCCTGCCCACTACAAAGCATGAGGCATGGGAAAAGAATCTGAATACAGATCTGATCCTGGCCAAGCTGGATGACTTAGAAGAGCAACGGTTAATCGCCCTTACACACATGGAGAATTATCACCGCCGATTATCAAGAGAATACAACAAGCGAGTGATTCCAAGAGAGTATTCGCCCGGCGAGTTGGTACTTCGAGAAATTCCCCCGTCTCAGCGAGAAGGATGCAGGAAATTGGAACCTGTATGGGATAGCCCTTATGTGGTCAAAAGAGTGGCATGGCCAGGAGCGTATGTACTGATTGATGAGCACGGCGTGCAACTTGAACATCCTTGGAACGCCAGGTTCCTTAAGAAGTACTATCATTGATGGAAACAATGTAAAATCTGAAGTCTTGGGCGGGCATAATACCCAAGAAGTCTTACTAGCTCATGTAAAATAACAGCGAATAAGATCCGGGGACGTAGGTTTGCTTTCATGCGCCGAACCCCGTTAACAAATTACTGTGTCTCATGCATTCACTGGGTAGTCTAACTACGGTGATGGCTAAAATTTCAAAGCTCCAAGAGCACAATGGCTGAGGCAAAAACACTCAGCCACAGGCTATAAAAGCCATCTACAAAGGCATAAATGCCCAATAATCATAAGGCAATAAAAGCCATAAAAAAACCATGATCAGGTACTAAGGCCCAGTGCCATCTTTGAAGGCATAATGCCCAAATCAATAAATCAACTAAGAGCCAAGACCTCTTTTACAGAAAGCTTACTTCCATTGAGTGAATGCACCTAATCGTAATAGTTAGTCCGACCCAGGCTTAGTTGTAAGACCAGTCGTGTTACTTGTTGATCTGTAAGTGTTTGTAAGGAAATAAGGATCCCTTTGCTGTAGCATCACATCGGCGGTGCCGCTGGTGTGTTAATCCGTCTACGCCGTAGCATCACCTCTGGCGAAAGCTACTGTGTATTAAAGTCTATGAGGGCAACCCATTCTACTTATATTAGATCGCCGACGGGCACAAGTAATGGTTACGGCTGGGGTCTAACCCTGTCGCTCTGAGAAATTGTTGGCTGTACGGGACCGGGGCTTCACTCAATGACAAGTTAAGTCTTTGAAGACAAGATAGAGAGGAGCACATCAAATGTAGCAAAAGAAAATTGCACATCGAAAGCAAATGACAACAGACATAAAGGATAACATTCACAAAAATAACGTTTAAAAAGGGAAATAGTTCATTACAAGGAAACGAAAGATGGTAAGAGAAACACAAAAGACTAAGGAGGTAAACAACTTATCCTCTCCAACATTCAAAAGGGGCAAAGAACAGAATACTTCAACACCTAGGATCAGCAAAAGGACTTCTTGGGGTAGAGGGCGTATTTTCTTCAAGATCGATCGCTGAGGTTATCCTCGCCCGCATTTTCAGCTCTAGTACCTTCAGACTGGTGATCATCGGCGGTAGCTCTTTCCGTGTTTTGCTCGTCTACCGACTGCAGCGGTACTTATATATTTCTGTGCTTTGCTCGGCGGTAGGCTGGCTAGCATGGATAGACACCATTCCTGTATTACGCTCGCCGAGTTGTTCACCTTCTGCAGTTCCAGTAACAACGTCAAGAGACTGATTCTGCACCTTAGGATTTTCATCCTCAACTTCTTCCTCTGAACTTTCTTCCTCAGATTCTTCTTCTTGGTAGTTTTCTTCTTCTTGTTCTTCTTGTTCTTCTTCTTCATTTTCTTCTTCTGATAGCACTTCCTTTCCTTTGGTGCTTGCCTTCTCTTGCATAGCGAGCTGTTCAGGAGTAGGTCGTTGATAAGCCAAGGGAATTTCCACTCCCTGCTGAGGCAAGAACTTGTAAGAAAAATCCTGAAAGCCGATAAAGGCAGCGCTAACAACATCATCCTTATGACGCTTCTCCCAATATTGGACATCGTCTTTGGCCTCGGCGACCTCAATCTGAAGACCATCTCGGACGCTCTCAAGTTCTTGAATCTTGCCAGCACAAGTGGCATGGTCAAGAAGTTGCTTATTCAGATCCGCCAGCTTGCCAGCACAAGAATCGTGTTCTTTGAGCTTCTCGGACAAATCTTTTATCTTGTCAGGACAAGACTTGTGCTCCTTGAGGTCGTCAGAAAGCTCCTGGACTTTCATCTCAAGTTCATGACAACCTTTGGTAATCTCCTTCTGGTGATCTAATTCATTCTTCAGCTTCTGGATTGTAGCTGAGGCAAAAGAAGAAAGAAACATGGTAAAGAAGGTTGAAAATAAACACAAGTATGATGAGTTGTGGGTAAACCCTATAAAAGCTACCTTGTAGGTTGCGAACATATACTCGCATGCCCTCTTGTGCTTCCCTAAACTGAGTCATATGAAACTCAAAATTTTCATTGGCACACGGACCTAACATTTGTTCTATTTGGCGCTGTTGGGTAGAACATTGCTTGTACAAATCAATCGTCAAAGCTTCATGCCTCTCCGCCGAATCTTTCCAGCGTTGAATTTGAAACTCGGCGGTCTCTTTCTCAGTGCTTAATCTAATAATTTGAGAAGCCAGCTTATGAGCTCTGGTTTTCTCTTCTTGCCAAAGGAAGGAAGCTCGCTTATGACGTGTCTCGGCCTCTGTCTTGGCAGCAAGGGCTAGTTCCTCTCGGCGAAGTGCATCATCACGTTGGCTAGTCATCCGGCCTAATTCCGATCGAGCAGCTTGATAAGTGTTACAGAGGTTTCTTATAATACCAACATCCTGATCCAACTCTCGATGACACCATTTAAGGTCCTTGAGGAAATTGAATAATTGACTGCACTGCTTAAAATTGCTATTACTAAGTCTCTCGATTTCGGATTCAGCTCGCCTAAGCCTATCGTCATCGGAGGAATGGCAACCTTGGAAGGCAGGAAATCTAAGGGTCGGCGAAAAGAACAAGACGGAAAGAAGAATAACATAACAGAAAAAGATATGGAGAAAGCTTATTTTGCTGAGTTGTAACTGTCAGGCTTCGCTCTCGGGCATCATTCTTTAACCTTTCAGCTTCTTGGCCGCGCACCAATGCATCATGTGTCAGCTGACTGATCTGATTTTTGAGATTAATGATCTCACGGCTAAGACCCTCATTGGCCGAGGCAACACTCAAGCAGTGATGAAAGTGCTGAAATTACAAAGGGTGAGCATAAGTCTCCAACGACGATAGAGCTGGAAAAGATGAAGTGTCACAAAAAGATACTCACCATGTTGAAAAGATTGAAGTGCTCTTGATAAGGGATGATATCTGCAGCCTTGTGGAAATTTGGGTGATGAACAAACCCAGGATGACTATATTGTGCCAATGTTTCAAAGTACTCTTGGTCTGTGCAGTCATCCGCCACACTGAGCTTGTCAAAAGCTTCGGCGAGCATATTAGAGGCAGTCAGCTGCAAGCTTCCAGGTCCTTTAGTAGATTGAGGAGTAAGAGGATGCCGAGGAAACCTATCAAGAACGACTAAGCCAGCGAGATGTGGCTCAAGTGCTGAGGCAGCAGAAACATGTTGAACAGATGGTATCTTAGGATTCTTTGAAGAAGAAGATGGTTTGGAAGTATCTTGACCACCAGATAGGTTAAGCATGCCCAAATCCATGTCAAGATGATCATTGCTCTTAGGATATGTTTCAGTATCTTGATTCATGTCTTCCATATTTTCAGTAACGGGAGGATTGGTAGAACCATCCTTTACAGATTGATCGACGAGCATATCAGAACTATCCTTTAAAGGCTGATCAACGAGCATGTTGGAACTACCCTTGACGGATTGATCGACGATTTTTTCAAGATTTTCTTGGTTAGAGGCAGTCTCCTTAACTGATTGAGAAGAAGTTGGTGGAGCAGGCAGATTCGCTGAGGCATGTCGGCGAAGTTCTTCAGCTATCTCGGCGGGAGATGGTCTGGGTTTCTTTGGGGGCTGCAAATCAAATATTACCAAAGATACACCTATCAGATCTTGAAACAAGCAGAGGCAAATATAGATATATATTTTAAAAATATATGTACATATATTTTTAAATAAGTTAAGTTAGAATGCTTGTTTCTAGATCTTCAGTTGGATCTTTGCTAGCTTTGCTAAATATAGATATATATTTACCTGAGAAGGGTCGGCGGTATTTTCTCGACTCCTTTTTGTTCCAGCAATTGCATCAGTTGGGAGCTTGACATAGTCTCTATCTTTCACTCTAAGAAACTTGCCATTCTCATCTTTGGCATACTTGTCGGCATCAGGCCAGACTACATTCCAAAAGGTATGCTCGGCGAGGTGGGAATGCTCAGGCAAAAAAGCTTCTCGGATTCTGGTTTTGTCATCATCCTCCCAACCTAGTAACCAGGGCCCGTCGATGAGACAAGGAAGATTGGAAAAATCGCCCTCAGAGCTGTGACGAACAGTTGGTTTTTCTTCTGTGCTTCTGAACTCGACATCGGCGAGTAGCAGGTTTGCAGCAGGATAATTCCTTTTGGGTTTAAATCGAACAGCCCAAGGATCAGTCTTTCTAGTACAAGAAACCACAGAATATTGTTCAAGGAATTTCTCTATAGTAAACTCCTCAGGTTTATAAGCATCCAGCTTGGCGAGCAAAGGATAGTTAGTCTGTCCATCTCGGCGTTTTCTCCACTCAGTCATTACTCAGATAGCATTCCCAGTTAACTGAAAAGGACTTCTATTAATCGCCACAAGAAGGTCGACGATAAAAGTATTATTCGGATTGTAAAGAGGGAATGTTAACCCAGATTTCAGCTGACCAAAGGCAACAACGGCCAAAGTATATATTGCTCGTCTCGGATCGAAGGAGATCGTCGACAGATAGTAGATCGGATGCCGTTTTGGTATCAGGCAGAGAATGGATTTTGGGGTTGAGAAAATCTACTTTGTAATGGGCACAATAGCCAGGCCAATCAGTCTTCCAATTTGGCACCTTTTGGTCAGTAGCTTTGGCTTTGCTAGCTTTGCTTTTAGATCTGGAAGATTTAGCAGTTGAAGCCATTAAAATAGCTTGAAGATGGCCGAAGAAGATGAAGATTGGTGGTTACCGGTGAAAAGTTAGTCGGAGAAGATGAAGATTGGTGGTTATTGGTAACGGGAAAAGGCTAAAAACAAATCTGTAGCAGAAATCAGTGTGAAGGATAGTGAAGAAGAAATCAGTACAAGGGAAAGAGAAGAAGATGCGAGCTGGATGATTAAAGAAGGAAGATGAAGGCTCAGGGGAAAGAAACAGCAGCAGAAGGTTTATGGTTTAGGAAAAAGAAAAACTCGTGCAAAGAAGGTAAAAGGGAGAAGAAGATGCAGCGTCAGGTATTTATAGGAAGAAAGGGAAAACTAACCGGCAATAACGGTTGTGAGCTGTGATGGAGTAATGGAGATGATGGGTATGGACGGTTACCAGTCATAAAGGGAAAGCAGCGCATGGAAGACACGTGGAGTAACTGATGCATGGCAGTAGACGTGTGGCGTGAAAAAAGCTTAGTGGAGAACGTGGGGCGGTATTTTCGGCGAGTAAGAAAAGTTTCATCCCCGGCGACTGAAGTCTTAGGAGATGAAAGAGGCAAAATGTAAGGGTAGAAAATACATATCCAATATAAAAGCATCCTAGATGAGATGCTATATAAAAAGAGTACAGCTGAGATATCCTGGATCAGCGAGTAACAGGAAGGGCGATATATGACTTTGGGTTGAATAGTATGGCTCGGCGAGTGTATGGAAGGAACCAAGATTACGTCGAGTAAGGGATCAACGAGTAGAGACATGTCACCAATTGTTAGGTGATGGTTAGGTGAGCATTTAAGAGAAGTCAGAACGGATATATTGTCAGGTTGACTGGTTGACTCAGTGGAGGATGCGTCACCAACCTTATCCCCTAAAAGATTCTCTCGTCAATGTTTATAAAGTAAGGAACGAGCTCGCCGATGTATGTATGGCGGCGAGTCGTGACAAATAGTGTCAGTCCAATTTGTTTGTATTAGTTGTATACCACCATGCAAAAAGGTCTATAAATAGTGAACTAACCTACTGAGAAAGGGATTGGACACATTTTGGGATTGGTCTGGAGAGAGGAAAAGTATCACACTTGCTCTCTACAGCCCAAGACTGAAATTAGGGTTCTTATTTGAGAGTTCAAGCTTAGAAGATTAACAAGGTAAAGAGAGAATTGTAATTATGCTTATACTAGTGATAATCCTTGGATGTAGTCCTTACTTAAGGGGGCGAACCAAGTAAAACATCTTGTCAAGTATCTCTAATTCTTATCTCTTTTGTATTCCTTATGATTATTGTGTTGGTATAGGTTTTGGAATGATTGTGTGTATGTTGGTGTATCTTATTTGGGTGTACTGTGTAAGATCTAACCATTGGGGTTTTACACAGTTACACTTGCCTTCTCACTCTCAAGGGCTGGGTATTTATAGACAAAAAGGTAAGGGAGTACATATTCCAGTATTACAAGGGCTATGGAAACTAAACTATTTCTATTTATTCCTCGAGATACGTAATTCCTTCTGGGAGTCTTCCTCTCTGGACGTCTATCTTTGGGATACCCTTTAGAGGTATGTTTGAGCCTTCCAGAGACTCCGTACGGTCTCTGGCCTCCAGTCTTCTAGTACGCCATCTCTCAGAATCCCCCTTGCAATGTTCCTTCCAGAATATGACTCCTTTTAACTCTTATCGTATCGTGTCCTTTCGGAGAGTATTCTCTGAGACATATCCCTAATGGGACCTTCTAGAGAATACTCTCAGTCTTGCAGCTTCCAGACTTTTTGACCGCATTCTCAGAGAAACTCTAGGGTTGACTGGTGCTAAACAGTTGTATCCCTCTTTCTGACTTGGCATTAATGCCTCTGTAGTACCCTCAACCTAACCCGTGCCTTAGCCATATGCACTTTACACGCGTCTCATCCTCGAGTGGGGTGCAATCAGTTACTTTTTGGTTTTATCCCATAGCTCTCAGTATATTCACTATCTTGCTACCGCCCTTAGGATGGTGACAAGTGTCACCCAAATTTCTGGTACCTACAATAAAAATAAACAACCTCAATGCGTGAAGAGATTCAAAATAAAAATAAAATTTCCGCCAATACCATTACATCAGCATATGATCTCGAACTCTTTAAACGCCAAACACTAGACTGACTTATTGACTTATGAACCTTGTTGTTGACTGCTCTCTAGTCTCGACTATCTTTCGCACCAAATGCACTACAAAGGGGTGAGCATGGACCGGATTGGGCTGATTTTTGCCTCATCTGCGCCACACCTAATATTTGGCGGATTTTGGTTTCCACATCCGCACCCAATCCAACATCCTGCGGATTTGCATCCAACGGATGCGCGGATTGGGTGCGGATGATCCACTGATTCTTACAAAGTTAAAACTTATTATAAGAATATAGCATTGTGCAAAACATGTAAACTGCCGAAACAACCTACATACATATATAATAAGGTATCCCAAATTCTTGTACTGTACAACATCACAACATCATATACAAAAAATGTGACAATAAAACATAAACAACAGCTCCAAAAAAACATGTTTTACAACTGCCCAATCTTAATGTGCAAAAGTTTTAGAAGTCTAAAGCCTACTGTTAGTACTATGTGTCGTATATACCACACGCAAAAAAAACAAGTCAGTTCAAAGTGATAACTTCTTCTTCATCCTTGAGCACTTCCAACGCGTTTGCAATCCAGAGAATGAAGACAAATAAATGAATTAATCACTGACATAGTATATCTAATAATCCCTGAGTTTTTATTAAATTTCCCTAAATAACCTTAACCCTAGTGGGTGCGGGTGTCCATGGATTTTTGATCACTCCAACCACAACCGACCCTGTATTCAGTGGTTTCTAGAAAACATCATCCACATCCGGCCCATCTTTTGGCGGATTGGACACCCAACCCGCAAAAAGCGGATGGGCCGGATTGGGCCGGCGGTTTTTGGGTCTTTTGCTCGCCCCTACGTACAAAATGATTGATGGGATGTATCGGCTCATACAGAGGCCCATTCAGAAGTAAGTGTGGCAAGACATGTGCAGGCCTAATGTTCCTTGTATTCTTCTGGTCATATACACACCCTTGAAAGTAAGCACATGGAGTTTCCCAACCCTAAAAAACAAAGAGATTCCAGCTCCCTTGTTCTTCAACAGGATGGAGTAGAAGAAGAAACAATGCCGAGCAGCAGGATCCCAGAAGAGCTTTACCTCGAAATACTGATAAGATTACCCGTGGAATCCATCTTAAACTGTAAGTCTGTTTGCAAATCTTGGCTTTCCCTGATTTCAAACCCTAGTTTCGCTAAATTTCACGTCCAACAAAACGAAAACAACTCTAGTGGTAGTAGCCTGTTGCTTGAACTTGGTGAGGATAGACATGGTCATTTAATGCACTCTATAGGTTATGATTCGTTAGAATCATCATTATCATCTGAGGAGATAGAAGATTGTGCTGTTAAGATGCTGTTCCCATTCAAATTCGATATTCAGTTCGTTAGATTATTTGGTTCTTGTAATGGTCTGGTCTTTCTTTGGCTTTACGACGATCATCGGTCCCATTCTGATGATTATGATTATTATGATAGTGATGATTATCGTGATTATACTCCTACTCAGCCTGACGGTGATACGGATAGTGATAGTGATAGTGACGACGGTGAAGATGAGGCGGACTTCTTGTGTGTTTGGAACCCAACCACCGGGGAATACAAGAAGATACCTAGCTCACCTAATACGTATCTACACAGACGTGTATGCATATATGGTCTTGGATATGATGGTAAGAATGACGATTACAAGTGTGTAATTGGGGTATCTTCTGGTAAAAGTGTGTCGAGTACTTTAGTGGAAGTATATTCGTTAAGATCGAATTCATGGAAGACTATTCAAACACCTTATAGGTTTACTTATGAAGACTCTGGGGCACTTGTTAATGGGGATCTGCATTGGTTAGCTGAAGGGGAATGTGGAGTTAGCATAGTCTATTTGGATAGCGGCAGTGATACGCCATCGTTCAAGGAAATTCAGCTACCAGGGGTGCCTAATTTGGAGTTTATTTCTGTGGGAGTGTTGGAAGGGGGGTGCCTTTGTGTAGTTGCTGACAATGGTGGCCCTGTTAGTCTTGGTCGTGTTGAAGTATGGGTGATGCAAGTTTACGGAGTTCGGGAATCTTGGACTAACCATTGTGTAATCATGAATCATCAATGAGACAATAACTAAGGCAGCTATGGATAAATACTCTTGTTTGAAGATTGTATCGTCCTTTAAGAATGGGAAGATCGTATTTGTGGATTCTTGTAATGTGGTATTATATGATCCGAAGGATGAAAGTGCTGTCAAAAGAGAACTGTATAGGTTTGCCTATTTTACATCGGAAGTTAACTATCTACAGAGCTTAGTTTCACTCAATTCTGGTACTTACGTGGGAAAAGAACATTTAGAGGGATCATGTTAAGTAATAGAGTTTGCGCTTTGATATTTCGAATATCTTGTTTTAGGATTAGAACTTTCTAGTATAGAAATGGGTATGGAATTGATGTTCATCCCATCTTACAATTTGAAAATTCTGGTTACACTATTTTGTTATCGATTTTTTATTGCTTAGTTTTGTGATTGCGGTATGTTTGTTCTTAATGTTCACAGTTATTCTGATTCATCACCACCATTCTCTGGATATACCATCTTTTAAGAGGAACATTTTTTAATGTGAAGGCATGCCATTTTTTCAAACTCATTTTTACAAGGAATCCATAGAAGGAACATTGGGCCTGACATTTTTTTTAAAAAAAAAAAAAAAAAAAAAAAAAATAGGCCTGACATGGTTTTGTTTGTTCCTTTGAGTTTGAAAGAAAGTCGCATGATTGTCAAGCTAGTATAGATGAGCGTGTGATTACAACATCTATAAGATGTCTGCCTGCAACTTCCAGTAGAAACATGCAGCAGAAAGATCACGGTAAAATCTGGTAAAGACCTTGCAATACATGTAAAATAAAATCACAAGAAATTATGAGAAAACAAACGAACTTGGAACTGAATACATGGAAAGTAGCTAGGGATCTAGTAGTTGACCAGATATTAAAACAAGCAGCAAAATACACATCAATACTAAGCAAGTGACCTAAGAGTGCTATTGTTAGACTAGAGAGTGCTATCAGCAACTTAAAATAGTGGGATATCAGTTGTATAACTGTTGGGTGATGATAACAGCAACCTGAATTCGAAACTCGTCAGCACCAATTTCTTTACCGATAAAAAACAAAAAGAGAGTGAGATATTAGTGGATCTACTCTAGTATATTTGGGCCAAAAATGAGTCTGAGCGCTTTATATAATTAAATGCCAAAAGTTCTTTGCCATTTAACTGAGACCAGTATATGTCTATTTGGAGAATAGATATTCACTTTTGACATCTTTCTTACCAAACTAATGAACAAATAATGTCATTCATTTGTAACTCATCCTCATGTTATTTTGAAAGTTCATATTTTCCTTGCTTCTCTTTGGGATTTCATTATTAGCCATGCTAAATGAGTTCTTCTTCCAGGCTCTTGTATAAGATGAAATTTGTTTGTTTTAATTGCTAATATTTTTCATAGCTCAAGGCAAATAATTTTTTTTTTGTTATTATTATTCTATAGAATAATACAACTACATAAGTATTATTTTCACACACCTAGACTTGTAAGATGTCAGAGAAAACTAAAATTCGTCAGTTAAAAATGTATAGATTAAGAGATGCTTTAATCGAGGATATATAATTCCCAAGATGGTGGAGTTTAAATTTGTTAGCGGATTCAGCAATTAGCTTACACAATGATAACAAGTATTGAGAATGAGGATTAAGGGTCCTTTAAATGTACAAGACGAACATATGTGACGGGTAATTTATTTTGACGAAAAAGAAGATATGTAGTGTTCGGTTTCGATCTATCTTGTAAAAACAATTTGAAACAAATAAACTTCAGCTTTGACCTTTTATGTTTATGCGAAGGTTCAAAACTTGTCTATATCGTTCACCTTACTGCAAAAAGTGATCGAACAACAGTTCGTGACCCAACTTTTTTAGCCAACTTTCGATACTAACCAAGATTTTTTCTCATTTAGATTTCATGTTGCCCATATCGATCAGCTGCAAAATCTTTGAAAACAAGAAATGTATATCCATCCACATCCACACGAATTTTCTGTTTATAGCTGGATATATATATATATATATATATATATTGATGGAATTGGTGCATTTTCCTGGGGTGATCGTGTATCGAAGCTTCCGTTGGGTTTAATCAAGATCAATTGTTTCTCCATCACGTAATTCCTCCCCCCTAAATTAGCCCGAAGGTTTTTTTATACGGGTCAACCTAAAAACCCCACTTATTCAACTCATACCCGAAACCTTTTGGCCTTCAGGTGCAC
>JAJJMA010138652.1:2186-13032 GCA_023529015.1 Papaver nudicaule
AATAATCTATTTGGGAGCTAGTCTAATTGGACAGATAGAAAAGGCAACACATCGAGCTGATTTTGCCAACATTACACGCTCGTACTCTGTCAATGGCCGTTCAATCACCTTCACAACCGAGGAATCCTACAAAATCACACCAAATGAACAATGATATATGTATACGATGGAATCAATAAAAGATAGTTCTGTTCTCACAATATCAGTACCTTGGTTTGCTGTTGCACAGTAGCAGGCCGTATGCTAGCAGTATCTCCTACCACAATAACATTGTTAATATTCCCATGTTCATCGGTCACTGTTGGTGACCCTGTTGAGTGCCTCCAGTTCCCATTGACTATGAACTTGTAGCAATACCTAATGGAAAAATGTATAGTTATGTCATACGGATATGCTCAAACAAATGAAGTAGGGATCAATTCTAACCTTCCCTAAGAATGTATAGTTATGTTGTACGGATATGCTCAAACCAATGCAGTAGGGATCGATTCTAACCTTCCCTGGTTAAGTTTGATTTCAGTCTCATATTTTGGACCGCCCACGTGAGCAACTTTAACGGGTTCTTTCCAGTTACCAGTGAAATCTCCAACCAAGGATACATCCTCCCCCTATTGACATGAGAGAGGATTTAAAAAACACTTAATAAGATAAAACAGTACAAGCGGAAACCTAATTCTGTCCTTATTTGTGCAATGCCATTCTCAAGTCCATCTTTAAATCAATGTCGACCTAAAAATCAAATTTTAGAAATAAGATGACAGGAAAAAAAGTAGAAGTATGCACTTACCTCTCTTCCGTTCCAGACAAAAGTCACGGCATGAGTTGGAGGCCCATCATGTCTATCTTTCTCTACCATAGCAATAAGATCCCATGTTGCCCAGACAATTGCTGGTCTGCATCAGACTGTATCATGAGTCTTTGTCTCCAAATAATTAGTTGCTGTGACAGCCCGAATCCGAACATGTTAATTTCTACTAGCATTCCGAAAAATTTATGAAGATACCTGTTGGGCCTGCATGGGTGTAAGCCAGCGACGAAATTGTATGCGTCTTGAAGGGCAGTGTCCTGCATCCAGTGCAAGTATGCAACAATACAAGATGGGGATCTATCAAACCCAGTGGTACACGTTACAAAAACTCGAAGGTTCTTTTTCAACAACCTCAGTAACAGTCCTACACAAAATGGAAGCTTTTTCCTCAAATCAAATGAGTCTACCTCCCTGCAAAAGAAACCACATTCAGAATTAAGGTATGCAGTATATACATGTACAAACCACTCACGGAAAACAGTATTGTCAGCAACGCGAGGCTTCTGGTCAGGATCACAGACAATCAACACTACGGTGTAAGGAATAAATTATTACCTTATAGGATAGTTAATCATGAGGATATTAGAACGGCGACAAGCGTTATTGATTGATTCGGAATTAATTCCCCAATTGGCACATTCATTTGGACTCTGGAAATTTAGCACAGCAGTAACTCCCTGATGCACAGATATGCAACATTGTATTAACTGTCTGAAACTGTAGAACAATTCTAGCGCAGCAATACTAATATATAAGGAATTTCCATTTTTGCATAGAGTAGAATAGTTGAAAGAATTACGATATCGTTAGCCAATGCCTCTACATCAGCTTCTGTCTGTATACATGATCCGACATATAGCTGTTCTGTAATCTGTAGTACAAGATCAAATATACTACAGTAAGTAGTTATTCTTAGCAGTTTTTTACAAGGTTATTGCACATCCAAATTAAAGCAACTACTCATACCTTACTGTAACGCATACCGAGCGAGTGATTGTAGTATAACTCGCCTTTAGAGCGATCGAGCGCTTTAATATATTCCTCCAAAGGAAAACTCCCATGAGCCCATTCTGCTTCTTTAAGTTCTTCCTCGGAGACTACACAAACAAGTTGGCTTATTGGAGGAGCAAAAAAGCTACTCTGTCTTGGTGAAGAAACTTGTCCTTCCTGTTCATTAAGACATTTCCACCCTGGTACTGCCAGCAGCTTCGGCGAGAATACGGCAAACCCTGACTTCCCTTTGCTCTCGGATGATGGCTCTAAGTATGATGCCAATAGAATCTTATTCCAAGAAACAAGTGGAACCCGACCTTTATTGAATAACATATCATCGACGCTCGCACTAAGCAATTGTTGAACAGGAAAAGGAGCAAAGGGTCTTTCCAGAACTAAGCTGCAAGATCCTTTCTCTTCTTTAAGAAATTTCCTACAGAAAGAACCAAGAATTCAATAGAGAATCAAAAGTTGAAATATGTTGTTATCTTATACATTGCGGTCATTGGTTAGACAGACACTCATAAGATGAAAAGTCATACTGTATGTCTGAGTAATTCTTGATCTCAACAAATCCATCAGCAGACCCATTACTTGCCTTCTTCAATGTATCCCCCACCAAGACTATTCTAGTTTTCTCCGCATTTCCCTACGCAAAACACGAATGGACTATAAGACTATTTTTTCAATGTATAGCATACAAATGTTTTATAAGAGGAAAGACAAATAGTAAAGAGATACATTGCCACTAAAACTACCAAGTTCATCAATGGACTGTAAGAGCCATAGACACATTCATTAGCTATTAACAAACACGAATTTGGTCGAATTATGTGAATCAAATTTCTCTCCTTGCGAAACATTAAATTCCTCAAAATATGAACTACTACAGACTAGCAAATTAAACACATGAATCTCACACTTTAGGTCCGTGTATTCGAGTTTCCTCATCCACCCTTTCCAAACAAAATAACAGAAACAAGATCATACCAATGGAATAACTTCATAAGAGAAAAGCAAGATCATTCCCAAATCTTATGAAACTATGCAAATTGCAATTACTAATTATCAAACTAGAGTGAGGGAGAGAGAGAGTTACCCCTTTCTGAAGAGCATGTACAAAGATCTTCCCATCAACAGAAATGGCGAAACGGATACCGAGTGGTTTATCCAGTGTAACCATGTACTCATTGAGATTCATCCTAGAAGGAGAAGGTGCATTTGACGACATTGCAAAAACAGTACTAGTCTCCTTATTTTTCTTCTTACCGGTGAAACTGAGCTTTTTTTTCTCTGTTCTTCCATCAAACCCCAAGTTTGTTTTTCTAAGATTTGAAGAAAACCCATTACAAGAATTATGAGAGAAATTGTGAACAAGGAATGAAGATCCATTAGAAGCCCTACAACAAGACGAGAGTTGTAGAGAAACCATGGCAGTAAAAAAAATGGATTATTTCTTGAATTGATAATCATCCTCACAAAATTGTTTCTAGGAAATGGTAAAGAGTAAGAAGCCACATAATGGTGCCAAAGAAGGTAAGGTTCTTTTTGGGACCCGCATGGGAAAGAAGCAGAACTGTTGAGCCCAGTTTGATGTGAGATAATGTATCACGTGAAATCATGGGAAATGAACGGTTTTGGTACCTTTTTTTTCTTTATTCTTTTTTGAAGTGCAGGGGGTCTAATTTTATTTTTTCTGTGCCACGTAGGATTTAAGACCTTCATTTAACAAAAATTCTTCTCCAATAGTAGGGTCCTCAAAACCAGGAGTCGTGATATGACAATCAAAAAGTCTTAGAGAAAGTCTTATTTAGACTCTGTTAGACCTTCATGTCATTAATTTAACTAATTTTCCTATTTTAATTATGGTTTAAACCAATAGAAAAAAAGAAAAGTAATAACATATAAAATCTAAGGGTTAAGACCTTGCACTATTAGAGATGATTTTTGAGCTAGAGAGTTTTATTACCACTATTGGAGATGCTCTAAGTACACTGATCTCCAAAAAAGAGAAAGTAAGTACACACGAGCCCACCATATGTTACCGAAACCACGTAGATTTTTTTTTTTTTAATAAACAGGGTTAAGTTTTATTGGATGAATAACAACCCAGTCCAAAGCCCAGCCCGATTACAATTGACTAAAATTCAGTTACACTCCATGACCGTTTCCCAATTGATTATCAAATCCCTAAAGAGTAATCCTTGAAACCACTTTTGCAGGTTTCCCCATTTGTATATTTGCCTTTTAACTTCATCAATTAGAGTTCCTTCATCCCTGCCTCTCTTTTTTGCCATAACTCTGCTATTGCGCTTTGTCCATATGCTCCAGATTATTGCAAAAGGCAACAGAGGCCATACCTTGTTAGCCATTTTCTTCTGTTTATGTGTAGGCCAAGTTTGCAGCTGTTCCTTGATGCTTGTTTTATGCGCCCATGTAAGATCCATCCGCGGTGCAAAATAGTTGTGTGAGTGTAAAATTTGCAATACTTCACACCTAACAACCATAAGATCTATTACCATACAAAACAGTATTCAATCGTATAAGAGTGCTAAGAGATTAAAGATGCATCGAAGACAATTCATATGAGAATATAAAGACTAAGAACTCGATTATTCATTCAGTTTTGTGGTAACTATTACATGGATATGATCCTTAAAGGTTTAGAGGAGAAAGCTAACCTAATCTCACCCTTCACAACTTAGGTTACACCAAAAATCCAACCTCTACAATGTTTTTCGAGCTCGCCTTATATAGGCCGAGTCGGCAGTGGTTTTCAGCTAATAAGACAAGCTACTCAATCGTGGTGGTGTCAGAGCTTGTCGACTAAGGCGGTTCCTTCGGTGAGACCTCCGAAGATGACTTCCTGCTTTTATCCTTCGATGATCTAGACGGGTCTTCTATCTTCGATCTCTTCCTCGGGGAAACTCTGCAGGATGATCCCGAAGTATGGCGGCGACATCCTCTGGCAGGGCCCGATCCTTCTGATCTTGACACGTGTCTTGAGGGGGTTTTACCCTCCACAGTTTGCCTCTTTCCTTTCCTGGTATCGAAGATGCCTGGGAAGGAAATTTTCTCTTCGCCACCTTCCTCTCGCCATGCACCCCACTAGCTGCCAAGTGTGACGTTTCATGACACGTTCTGCATGTTCCCGAGATTTTAGCTACCTTTTGACTTTCCCACCGGAAGCGCCAGTTTCCCTTTACTATTTAAGTTTCGGTTTCTCCCTCTAAAATTTTTTAGCCTTTTCGTACCATCTTCCACAGCTCCGTCGCTCTTTTTCTGATACCCTTGAGATTCTATCTTTTGATCTGCTACTTGCTTGGTGTTTTCTTCTGGTACCCATTGCTTCAATCTTCTTACTATTCCAAAAAGACGACTCTTTTTCTCCTTTCGTCATCTCCCAAGTTCCTGATCAATCCTGCCTCTACAATTTCCAGCGCCGGCAAGTTCTGTCCTTCTTCCCCTTGTTTTTCTTTTCATGTCGTCTCCTTCTAAAGTTGATGCTCTCATCTCGATGATGAAGAACTTAGGTTTTAGAGATGATTCTTTCAATATTAAGGTTGTCGGAGCTCCGGGCAGCCGGCTGACTCCAGAATTAGTCGAGGAGTTTGGATGCAACGAGGGGAAGCTTTTGGTTTCGTTCCATCAAATTTCTGCTGGGTTGATTCCCCCTTTTTACCAGCCTTCCAACCCCCTATTTCTTAAAATTCTCTGCTCCCTTCCCAGTCCTCGGGGTGTGATGCAGCTCACTTGTAGCTTCATTCATCTTATCAATCAGTGGGTTTCCCGCTCCGAGGATAACTCTCCTGTCGGCTCTACAGCGAAGTTTTACTTTACTGCCAAAAACTTCTTTCAGCATTACAAACCATTCTTGACGCTGGACAACGAATTCGCCCCTTGGGGAGTCGGCTTTCGGACTGTGAAGGGTGGTGAGAATGTTATTCCAGGGACTTTAGATTACTCTATGGACAAAGACCGGTATTCGGAACCTGTGCTTCTGGAGGGTCCTATTCTTCGAGGCTGGAAAGATGCAGGTCGCTTCATTCCTCGGACAGAGTTCGAATTAGGACACGTTTTCTCGACTCAACATCTTTTTACGATTCATTTTTCTGACGAGGAGAGAGAGTTGTCCCGCCATGTTTTAAGGAATGGCAAAGGTGTTTCCGCCGGTGCTTTGAGTAGCTTGAAGCGTTCCCGAGCAGATGAGGAGACTATGGAGCAGGTAACAAATACCTTTTTAAGATTTATTTTCTGGAGTATGCATACTTGCCTCTATTTGTTTCCTGAGAAAGACGGATTCTCATTTCCAGGGGAATGCTGTGTCTGTGGGCGGCTTGAGTGTGGAGGATGAATTGGTGGGTTTTGAGTTCGAGGAGAAGACCGAGGTTGCCAGACCTCGCAGGAAGTTTGTTTTTAAGAAATCGTCCAATGTAAGTTTACCGCACCAAGGCAAGGTACCATCGAAACCTTCGAAGAAGAAGATGAAAGCGGCTGCTTCTGTCGAACTGTCTTCGGCGAAGGCTACTGATGTGCCTCTTGTTGATAAAGCTATCGAGGAGGTTGTCGCCGTCAAACTGAATGTTGTTGAGCCGAATGTGCCTGCCTCTTCCTCGGTGATGATTGCTTCTTCTGTTGCGACCCCTGCCTCAGCCATGGTTGCCTCTGTTGTTGCAGCTCCTGCCTCAGCTGAACCTTCTGTCTTATCTTCGAAGAAGATTATTCCTGTGGTTGATCTCCTTCTTCCTCGAAGGGATGGCTCGTCTGTCAGTATGGATTCTTCTAAGGAGTTAGTTATCAGTTATCCTCACAGTTCAAAATTTCTACCAGCTCCTAGTTTTGCTAGCAAACACTCTCAACCATACACTGCGAAGAGATTTAAGGAGGTTCTTTTTGAGAACCATAATCCGAGTGACTTTTCCAAAGAAGTCTCCTTTCGCTTTGATGTTCATGCCTCTGATCCCCTGGGCTGCCCTTTGGATCCTGATTTTTGCAAGAAGCTTGACGTTGTTCTAGGAGGTGACCGTCTCAGAATGCCGTATGATCTTCCTCATCCACCTTTTTCGTATGAGGAGAACCTCGCTATGCTTCAAATGGTGCGTTTGCTTTTTTCTTTGAGTGTAAATAGTCATATTTTTTTTGTGAGTTTATGGCTGAGTATTTGGTGCCTCTCCGTATTCTTCACAGGGTGACTACCATGAGTCCGGTCTTCTGGCCTATGCCTTTGATCAATATGGCGAGGCTGAGTATCACGAGAGGAAGTTTCTCCAAATGCAACAGGAGCTTGCCAAAGAAAAGACTCGCAGTGCTCGCGAGAAGAAGAATTTGATAGGTATGTATTTTGTTATCCTTTGTTTGCATTTTACCTTGTAACTTTATGCTGAGAAAAGTTTACTGCTGTCCAAAAAACCGAGTTAGAAGAAGAGAAGAAGAAGCTCCACGAGGCTAAGTTAGCTTTAAGCAACTCTCGAGAGAGTCGCAAGCCTTCGCATAGTGCTTCTGTCGATGGAGGTCATCGAGGTGAAATTGATAAGCTTATAAAAGAGAGGAATCAAGCCTGGGATGACCGAGATTACTATAAGAGGAAGAGGCGTGAAGCTGAGGACCTTCTTGCCGAGGAGAAAAGGAAAAGGGTTAAGGTCGAGCGCCTTCTTGAAGAGGAGAAAAATAAGAGCGGGATTATTGCCCGAGAGAATCACTTTTTTCAGCTGGATGTAGAGCGCCTATCTCGAGAGCGAGATGCTGCTCTTAGGGAGAAGTCAGTCACCGCCTCTGGCAGAGTGCTGATAGAGAATTTGGAGCGGGATATTAGGAATTTAAAGGGTCAGACGTCTCCGCTGAAGAACGTCAATAATGATTTAACTGCAGAGAACGCTGCTTTGAAGAAGGGCTGTAATGATATAAGTATGGAGCTTGCCAAGGCGAAAACTTCGAAAGATCATCTTTCCCGAATGATCGATGAATATCGGATAGAACTTGCTAAGTTTGGGGCGGCTTCTTCTGAAGATATTAGGAAGAGGGCTACCCAGCCTCGCTTTACCAACCAACATGAGGTTGTTGAGTACATAGTTGTTAAAGAAAGTAGGGTGCTAACCCTGATCAAGTTGTTGTAATGTTGTTTGTTGCGTTTTCCAGTTATCTCAACTTTTTCTTGTTTCGGCTATTTGACAGGCATCGAAGCCAACTTGCAGAAGAAAGTTGCAGATGCTGAGTCCGCGAGGGACGAAGTTGTCAATCAGTTGGTGCTTGAAGCCAACCAAAAGTTGGAGTTTGGAAGGAGAGCAAAACAATTGTCGAAGGAGTTGTCCGAGGAACATCTACGTCGAACTGCCGATGTGAACAGGCTTTCCCGAGAGCTGGAGCTCGAACGTAAGCGTCGCTCAGAGGATGTGCAGAGGAGTGTTGAGGAAATGACTGCCGAACGAGATTTTCGCCTCAAGTGCCAGCAGGACCTTAGGAATATAGTTACTCGCTTTGCCCTCGTCAACCATCAGTTAATACATGGGCGGGCTGTCGAAGAACTTCTTACTCGATCTGCTTTGACTACCTCCCTAGCTACTAGCATGGCCTACCGAATGCATGGTCGGTCGCTCTTTAGAGCCATCGGTATTGAGCCTCCTACCTATGGGGCTGTTGGTGCAAGGGATGCTGACGCGATACTTCCAGGCGACGAATACTTGCTTCCTCAAGAGGTATTTGTGAGGTTAGCTAGGGATGAAGAGCGAAAGAGAGGACTGCTTGGGAAAATTCCTGAAGACAAAGGTCCTGATGATGATGAAGTCGATAGCGATAGTGATGCTGATGATGGCCACTCAAGTGACTCCGAAGGTCATCCCAAGGGAGACTCCGGGGGTGATTCTAAGGATGGTTCCGATGGTGATTCGAAGGGTGATCCGAAAGACGATCCCAAGGATGGCTCGAAGAATGATCCAGAGGATGGTTCCAAGGATGATCCGAAGGACAATCCCAAGGATGATCCGAAGGATTATGTTTTAGCTGAGACTGGCGACCCTGCTGGTGATGTCGCACATGATCTCGGTGACGCCCAAGTGTCGAGCACTGGTGGTGGTGTGGGTGTTAACTTCGACAAAGAGAACAACTATTTGTTTCAGGAATCTTCGGCCGCGTATAGTGAAGAGAGCGAAAGTGAGTCTGAGCCCATTAGGGAAATCACTCCTTCAAGACAAGATCACGCTGGCTTTCGAACTTATGAAGAGAATTTGGAGGCTGAAAAAAGGCTTTGGGATGACATGAAAGTTTTTGGAGATCCCTCCCCTCGTCACGTTGTGTTATCTAATGAAGTTTCTCTCGTGTTATAGCAGCGAGTCTTTTGCTTTTCCTTTTTGTTTTCTGATTCAAGAATTTTTGTACTTGGCATCTCCCATTTTTTTTGTGCTTGTAAGCTGTATTGACTATGTTTATGAAGAAGCCTTTTTTGTTTGATTGGAGTTTTATTTTCCTTTTTTAATTTGCATATATGTGCTGAGAACTTCGTAATCAAGCACGAAGTTGTTGTTGCAATATTCTAGGCTCCTAAGGGTACTCGAGGTGCAACTCCGGGGCTTACTTCGATGTGGGAGATAGTAAACCAAGCTAGTGGGGGCATATGGATCACCCTTCCCAAAGGCTTTTAGTTACTTGCCTGTTTTAAAGCAAACATAGGCTATCGAGGTCATAGGTGCCCGTTTTTCCTCAGAGTACTGGGTTGTTATCGAGGATACCGGGTATCCTCCGAGAGAACATGGTGGTGTTCTGATAATCCCTTTGTCCCAATTTTAGTGAGGAGCTTATGGTGGGCAGCTACTATGATTGCTCCTCGATAAAAAAGTAACACAATGGGGGAGTGTCGGTCTCTGCTGGAGCTTAGACATGGTACTATCCTCCTATCAGGGCCTATAGTTCGACCCCTCTGTTTCTCGATAGCCCCTCCTCGAGGCCATGTTTTATTTTTTGGAGGAGGTCCCTCGGCTGCGTGATTCGCCTGATATTCCCGTGAATACAAGCGAATCAGCTGCCTCGGGGTTCCATCCACCTTTAGAGGTAGATGTTAATCCCATTTATCATCCCCTCGACGCCTCAGAAAGAGAGGTCCTCATGGTCGTGTGGTAGTGGGTTCAAATGCTTCGTTAGCTTAAGTAGCTTAGATGCAAAGTACCCACCGCTAACGGAGTGTCTTGTGGGTAGAGGACTGTGTCATATAGCTCGTAGGGCCCTTACGGCTTATATGATCATCAGCGATCTGTGCCTGCTATTCGAGGTCTTTTTGTGTTTTTAGGCGTCTGGGCCTTTGGCGTTAAGGCCTTTTAATTTATTTGCGCTGAGGCACTAGGGGAGATATGGCGTCATGGCCTGTTTGCTTTATATGGCGTGAGAGCCTTTGGAGGTTTGCCTACTCAGGTAGGACTTTCGCCTAACCAAGTAGGATCTGGAGTTTGGATCGAGGTATAGTGCCTTGAAGGGTACAATATGTATTTTCTTAACAACATGCCAAGCTGCTCCTTTTATTTGCTCATTCTAAAACTAGCATATCTTATTCGTTGCTTACATACGTTATATGAGTAGAAAATTTGCATAGGTACATGTGTAGATACCGTCGAAATCCACGGGACGAGAACCCGTTAAGATCGCTAAGTCTCTAAAATGGTAAATACACTTTGAATCGTTATCGAAGCCGCCACCCAACTAAGGGAGTTGGGACCCAAATAAGTCACAAGATCTGACGAGTTCGGGAATCAAGTTACGGGCTAGGAAGGTGTGAGGCACCTAGCCCGTCCAATCGGAAGATTGGTCTCTACTTTGTAATTGGGATTTTAGTGTTTCAATTTATAAAATAAATATTAAAAGCAAAATTATCAAGAAGAATAAAACTAAAATAAAAATGAAAATATATAACACCTGAAAAGAAAGCAAACAAAAGTTATTATCGTCGAAATTAAACTTTAATAATCAAAATTAAAATCAATCATTCAATCATTAATTCAATCACCTAATTATTATTCATTCAATCATTAAATCAATCAATCAATTATCTATAAATAAATAATC
>JAJJMA010138665.1:0-20928 GCA_023529015.1 Papaver nudicaule
GGTATACCTAGTAATTCCAAGGTATGTACCGAGACAAGGTTTAAGGACGCTCCTCCATCGATGAATACTCTTCTTAATTGTTGCTTATTGACGGTCGCGGTGAGATACAATGGGCGCAGGTGCTCCCCAGGAATGCATATATCGCTGTCGTCGAAAGTAATTCTTCCTCTTGATAGCGCCTGATGACCGGCCGCTATAGCGGCGATTGCCTGAGATGCCTCTCTAATCTGGTCTTCGCTAAATCCAAGGGAATCAAAGAACTGCTGTGCGATGATGGTTTTTGAAAACTGGAAGGCGATGCTATTCGTTCCCTCGAAATCCTTCTTTCCGCTAGACAGTTCACATGCTTCTTCCTTGGAATCTTCCCACGGCGCCCACTCTTCATCTCTAAGGTCATGGGAGATCATCATGACGTTGTGTTTGGGCAAGGGATCCTTGTCTATTTGTTGTCGCCCAAGGTCTATTTCCCCCGCTCTTTCTTTCCTCCAAAACGTGTTTCGTACACCCTAGCAGTCGAGGGTCGAGTGATTCACCATTCTGTGGAAGTGGTAGTATCGTTCATGCGCTTTGTTGACTGTATTTATATCCACAACAGTGGGTGGTAAGTTGATTTCTCCGTTAGCGGCCCACTGGTCAACGAGGTTCTCGATCTGCTCCTTAGTGCATGGTACAGGCGCTGGAATGGGGCGCTGACTGTTGGAATTATTTCCTCCTCGTGCTCCGGATGGTGTTGCGCCTTGATATAGCTGGAACGACGCTTGACGCTTGTTTTCCGGCGCAGTTCCACTGCTAGTAATTGCCGCGCTTAGTGAGTTAACAGAATTGTACCACGTCTGCTCCATCTTCGCCTGCTGAAATATCCCAAGGCAATCTGATACTCGCGCCGTTGCTTCTTCCAATTCTACAAACGTTTGGAACGGAAAGTTGGACAAGGCGAAACGCAGAGTGGCGGTCATCTTTCCAACACAGATCTCAACCATCCTATCCTCCGGCACATCCTCGCTTAATTCAAGCGCGTGGCTTCGAAACCTCGTAATGTACTTCATAGGATCTTCATCGATCCCCATTGTTGTTCGTGCTAGATCAATCGATGTTACTCGCCTTTTTGCAGAGAAGAACTTTTTGAGGAATAGGCGCGCCATTTCCTCCCATGTCGTTATATTTCCTGGCTTTAAGTTATCGTACCAAGTGTACGCGACGTCAGACAGAGACTTCGAAAATTCCTTTAAACATAAATTTCCGTCTTTCGCATGTTGGTTCATTGTTGAGAGAAAACGACCTACGTGCTCTCGCGCGTTTCCCTGCCCCGTATACATTTTGAATTTAGGCGATGTGTAATCACGCGGGAACCTGTAAGCAACTACTTCTTTTGTGTAAGGTGGATCCAGCGAGCTGTAGCCATGGTCTTGTTTTGCTACTCGGTAGTGTTCTTCAATGTATCTGGCTAAGTCTTCCTCCGAGATCCTCCCAGTTGGTATACTATGATTCTCCGCTTCCTGTTGAAGTTCCTTCGTGGCCGCGTGCTTCGCTTTTCCGGGAGCGATTCTGGCCACATTTGGTTCCACAAAAACTCCGTTCACCGGACCGACATCCTCTAAAGAGACCGCGCCCTCCTTTTGTCTAATCATCATCATTAAACGCTGTTGTTTCTTTGCTTGCGCGGCGAATTCTTGTCGCATTTCGTCCATACTCGTGTCCTACGCGTCAACAATGGTAGATGGTGCAACTTCTTTGCTTCCCTGCGTTGACGTGATTGGCGTGTTTACAATCCCCATAGATATTTTTTCGCCTCTTTGCGCGTCATCAGAATCACTATCTGTTGGTTCATTCTCTATCAAAACGAATTTCTCGCCCAGTGCAGGGACTCGCTCGGCTTTCTTATGTGATTCGCTTGTTTCTTCTCGCACTGGTTGCATTCCGCTGGACTCGAAATCAGTCTCCCGGTGTGGTCGCCAACTGTGAATGGGGTAATATTGCTGATCCGATCCGAGTCACAGAGGTAACAACTCGATTTATCTCATTTCTCTGGTTTTCTCTCCTTCTCTCTCTCTCTCTCTCTCTCTCTCTCAAGAGTGTAGTCTCATTTCTCTCTCTTCCAAAAGACCTCCTTAATGATCCTTTTAGAGCCCTATTTATAGAGACTCCCTTCTACTCCTTGGTTGCCATGTGTCCTTTTGATCACTTATTAACATAATTGCCATCTCTTATCTTTGAAAACACCCAAGATACCTAAGCCCAAGCCCAATTACATAGACTTAGCTTGGTATGTGTCAAGCCCATTAGGCCTTGATGGACTTGGGGTATCCACATCAGTAAGTACGGCGTGCTATCTAATTAACAGATCACCATCAGATGCTATTGAGTTAAAGACACCTATTGAGGTGTGGACTGGCAAACCTGCTAACTATGATTCTATTAAGGTTTTTGGTTGTCCAGCTTATTATCACGTCAGAGAGAGTAAGTTAGATCCAAGAGCAAAGAAGGCAATTTTCATTGGTGTTGCTGAAGGAGTCAAGGGTTACAAGTTGTGGTGTGAAGAAACCCACAAGGTTGTTATTAGCAGAGAAGTTACGTTTGCTGAGAAGTCTTTGTTACCCCCTAACAAAGAGAATGTAACTCAGGTGGAGGTAGAAAGTGGTGAGGCTGTGGAGGAAAGAGAAATTCCTAAACATGATTCTGTATTTGAAGAAGATACAAATGAGGTAGAGATTCAAAATGAAGAATCTCAGCAACAACAAGAAGAATATTCCTTAGTGAACGATAAAGATTCACGAAAAAGGAGACCACCTGTTTGGATGAAAGATTATCATACAACATTTGCATTTATGGTTAGTGGTGTTGAACCTAGCACTTTTCAAGAGGCGATGAAAGATTCCAACTTTGTAAAGTGGCAAGGAGCTATAGATGATGAGATTGATTCTCTACACAAGAATGGTACTTGTGAACTAGTTAGGTTGCCTGAGGGTAGCAAAGCCATTGGTTGCAAATGGGTATTCGTGAAGAAGGAAGCAACTCCTTGTACAAATAGCATACGGTTTAAGGCGCGTTTGGTAGCTAAGGGTTATGCAAAAAGGGAAGGTGTTGATTACAATGAAATATACTCTCCGGTTGTGAGGCACACTTCGATCCGTACCTTTTTAGCTATAGTAGGATCCTATGACTTAGAGTTAGAACAACTTGATGTCAAGACAGCGTTCTTACATGGTACCTTGGAGGAGGACATTTATATGTCACAGCCCGAAGGTTATGTTGTTGCAGGTAAAGAAGATTATGTATGCAAATTGAAGAAATCATTGTATGGGCTTAAACAATCACCTAGACAAATGAATAAGAGATTTGATACATTTATGAAGAGGCAAGGGTTTACACACAGTCTTCATGATAGTGGTGTGTATACAAAGAAGCTTCATGAGTCCTTAATATTTATACTTCTGTACGTGGATGATATGCTCATTGCTGCAAAAATCATGATGGATATAGATAAGTTGAAGGCTCAACTTAGTATGGAGTTTGAGATGAATGATTTGGGGGCAACTAAGAAGATACTTGGAATGGAAATTCAAAGAGACAGAAAGATGGGTAGATCGTGTCTCACACAGAGACAATATCTGAAGAAGATTGTGAAGAGGTTTGGAATGCAAGATTCAAAGCCTATGAGTCTACCATTGGGGGTCATTTGAAGTTTTCCATGAAGATGAAACCAAGTACTGAAGCCGATGAGGAGTACATGGCTCGTGTTCCATATGCGAGTGCAGTGGGTAGCTTGATGTATGCAATGGTTTGTACTCGACCAGACATTGCACAAGCTGTTGGAGTTGTCAGTAGATTTATGGCAAATCCAAAAAGACAACATTGGCAAGCTGTGAAGGGGATACTGAGGTATCTAAAGGGCACGCTAGATGTTGGGTTGGTTTATCAACGAGAGGTTGGTAAAGAACCACAAGTAAGTGGGTATGTGGATTCGGATTATGCGGGTGATGTAGATCGATTTAGATCTACTACAGGATATGTGTTTACGTTGGCTAGTAGTCCAATAAGCTGGAGGTCGTCATTGCAATTAGTTGTAGCTCAATCAACAGCTGAGGCTGAGCTAATTGCAGTAAATGAGGCTATGAAGGAAGCTACTTGGCTTAAAGGCTTGATTGGAGTTTTTGGAGTCAAACAGGAATGCATAGATGTGTATAGTGACAGTCAGAGTGCTATAGACTTGATAAAGCATGAAGACTTTCATGGAAGAGCAAGGCACATCAATTTGAGGTATCATTTTGCCCGAGATACCGTGGAAGGTGGAGAGTTTTCAGTACTGAAAATTCACACAAAGGATAATCCTTCAGACATGCTTACGAAGGTGGTACTGGTTAGTAAGTTCAAACATTGTTTGAACTTGATCAAGTGTAGGCACCGAAAGGCAGGGACGGAGCTACATGGGAGTTGGGTGGTTCCATGGCTCCACCCAAATTCCAATTTTTTCTTTTTTACTTTAATAGTAAATTTTGTAACACTTATAAATGTGCAACTATTTGGTCACATTTATTTCTATTACTGAAGATTTTAATTGTTTAATAATTGAATATATTCAAGTCGATTGGCTAACTACTCTAAACATTGACTAGACTCTAGAGATGTAAAAAAAGTCGTTGACTAGCTCAATTGCAACAACTATATTTGTTTTAAAAAAATTATGACCCAACTCCCTCTCTATCACCTTTGTTAGTACTCCTATTTGTGTTTCCTTTTATATCATCATGATTCTATCGTGTGCGTATGATGCAAATCATTATGACATAGTACAAATGAAGAAAGACTACTAGTTAAGATAAAATAATTTCACAATGCACCACCCAACTAAAAATCCTGGCTCCGTCACTGCCGAAAGGTGCAATGTGGTGACGATGAAGTACGTGAAGGGAAGAACAATGTGGTGAGTGAAAGATTGTCAACAAAGGTGGAGAATTGTAATATTTGTTGAGCAAGTCTTTCATTAATACAAGGAAGTTTGCAAGAGTCCTATTCTAGGTAACCAAGTAAACCGACTTGGGTTAGAATATGGAAATTGTGAAGTTAGGAAACCGTCTAGGATTTGGACATCGAGTATTACTTGATAACCAAGTATTGAAGGTTATAAATATGTGGTAGTCTATTGAGTCTAATACACAGACATAGAGGTGGAGAGACATATAGGTTTTCTTCTAGTCGTAAGGTTACACAACGTAGAGTCTTGTTCTTGTAAGGGTTGTGAGACAAGAGAAAACATCAAGGGAATATACCGTGTGGTTCTTGTAATTGTTCTTCAGATTTCCATAGTGAAAGGTTCATCATCGTCAAGTGGAGTAGGCATTGCCGAACCACTATAAATCTCTGTGTTATGGTTTGCTTCTTCTTTATTCTTCTGTGGTTGTTGTGTGTGCTTGCTTTATACTCGTCTCTGTGTGCGCTTGTGTGTGTCTAGAGCGAAACTGAACTGGTATTGATTGCTACAAGTTTTGCTTTCAACCATGGTCCATTGAATAGTAGACACGAAGGAGAATCCACTTTGTATGCTCATCAAATGGGCTAGGCCAAATCTCGAATCTTTCTCTCTCGTTCATTGATATTGGCCGGAAGACATACGAAGTAATAATGGTTGCCCTTATCTGTTGGAAATAAAGACACCAAATCTCCCAATAAACAGAAACTAGAATTGAAATGATATTGTATCGCCGAGCTAAGCAACTTCAGTTTGTAACCTAATTGGGGCTAAAAGACGGTTGGACAACTTGAGAATGAATTCAATCAATTGTATCTCAATATGAGTGTCTCACTGCACTTGAGATTCCTTCACTAGCAGCGCTGGTTGCTGCTCAGACCCCTAATGATTGAGGTTAGCAATTGTGAGGGGGCACTACTTCCGTTGAACAACCACATCTTTTTTGGAGTTGGACTTGACAAATCATTAAGTTTAATTAAAAAAAGTGTGAAACTAACATGCATGCAGAGCCTCAACATGCACATGATATTAATGCACTAATTCTCGTGTGAGTTTTGTGTCTATTTATATGGTTCTGTACATGGGATGACCTTCTTGTTGAGTTGTAATCACTAATATCAGCCGACCTGATTTTGTATGCTTCGACACAGTGAATACAAAATGCCTTGAGATGTTGGGGTAAATTGAATAGAATATAGCTTTATTATAAATCGGCCATTACAACTCTATCTAGACTTGAATGGGCTGTTCTTAATCAGATAAACAGAGTGATTCTACAATTTATCTATAAAACAGTAATAATGGCATTCTGGATTTTCAAGTCTAGATTGAGTTGTATCTGCAGCAAACTTTATTCAATATATGTCAGGCACGTCTATAAAGGAATCAATTACGCAGCTGATTTTTTCACGAAAAAAAAGGTATCTGCAACATGGACAGCAACTGATCCTTCTCGCCCTTCAAATTTGGTAAGACTTGAATTCCCAAATCGTCTGGAAACGGAACTGTCTGTAAAGAGTTTTCGCTATTTTGTTGGGCTTGAGACATGTTGTTCTGTTTTAGCCTTTTTATTTTCTTCTACTGGGCCTGGACTCGTGTTCCTTTCTCTGCCTATTCCGTTTCTCCTTCTCTGAGGCTGTTTGTTTGATTCATTTTTGGTTATTAATAAATTTATTGTTTTTGAGAACCAAAAATGTATAACAGATCGTAATTGTAAATACTAAAAAGAGATAAAGAGTTTTGCAATGAGGATTACAACGCAACTTTTATCCAAGAACATCTCTGTTTATTTCGTCTTTAAAATTAGAAACAACGGACGTTTAGGTAATCTTAGTATAATCAAAGTGTTCTCTTGTATAAAGTTCTCTGAGACATTTACCCTAAGCATTTTTACCACGTATAATGCTCTAAGTATTCAGGTCAATTCCAACTGATCGATCTTATTCTAGGCCAATATCAAAATTTAAAAGAAAATTACGAAAGAAAAAAAAAAAACATACAGGATTGCAATGATAGAAATCTAAATAAACTTTTTTTGTCATCAACGACATATTGAGCCGTAAATTCTGCATGAAGATGACTCATTAAAATTTGGCTCTCTTTTCATTACATTAAAATTCAATTGTTTCTCAATGTGTACATAAGAATAAGATTAGCATACCTACATTATTTCCTTGTGATCTGTGCTTATTTATATGGTTCCTTGTCTATTTGGGATGAACTGTTAAGTTGCAATCACAGACCAATCTGATTTTTAATGTTTTATGATACCGTGAAAAAAGAGGTCATGTGATGTTGGGGTAAACTAAATAGATTATATAAATATCTAGGAATGATTTATCAGAAGCCACTTATGGTTGAGACTAAAAAGAAATATAGACCTAGTTATGGTTTCTCTCCTTAAGTGCAACAGTTGTAAATTTCGCACAGACAAACTCGGCGTTCAGGAATGCTATCGGGGGTTATTCAAAATTGAAGGTGGAGACGGTCAAATCTCAATGATGGGTCACACGCACATAGTAACATTTTTATAATATATGATCTTTGTTGCAAAGTAGGAGAAGAATTCGAGTTCGCATCCGCATGAAAATCCTGCAAGAGGACGACTCAACAATCCTAAATATTCAAAAGGTGAGGAATTTATCTACAAATTGTAGACAAAAGAAAATTGGGTAACAACTATAGCTAGACACAAAAAGAAAGTTGGGGAAATAAAATATTTTGATTCACATTGCAGACAGTGCTGCTCCTTGCCCTACACATTTTTAAGTTGAGATGACATACTCATGCAGTATGCGCCTTCATCATAAACAACCAAATCGGTTCCCTCAGACGGAGTCATAAGTTCCATATTCTTCTGTAGGAAATCCACCGACTCACAAATGAGGCCAACCACATTGTTGAGATTATAACTCCCATATTGTATGGGCACTCTAAGATCTTACAGTTAATAATCTTTAGGGCCACTCCACTAAGTGCCAATTGATTTTGAGTTGGATGCCCACATTCTAATATGGTATCATAGCAAGTTATTTGTGACGAGTCTGATATGATCGGTTTTGAATTGGATGCCCGCATTCTAATACACATTAAAGGTTGAAATGTCAGCTACATAAGATGGGGAAACCCAACTCAATGTGTTCATCCGCATCATAAAGGCTAGGCCTAATAAGCTCGACATGCGGCCATCGAGCTTTTTGTTCCATTTGTTTTTCACACCAGTGACCTTATTAATATGACAACAAGTGTTCGCAATGAGCAGTGATCTCAAAGGTTCATATGAGCTTAAAATTCAGGAAGCTGCCACATTATTCTCCAAATAAAATTCACTATCCACATTCACAAATACACCTTACTGCAAGAACCAAATCCTACAACAATTTCCCATTCCCATTAATATACACTTGGTGGGATCATATCCAGCTTTCAGTGCCAAATATCTTAATTCATTCCCAGTGACAAAAACAGCTCCGTCACATCCCAATTTTCTTAAATGCTCAATAATTTTCAAGTTATTGTTAGCTTTATTTACACACGCAATATCGAAATCCAAACCATCAAAGCTTCTTTATATGCTTCTTGGTGTAGTTCGAGGCTTACTGTATAGATAAAAAGTTCTTTTCCCACTGAACCTATAACATCTGTACTTTCAAACCTTCAGGATACAAAAAAGCATACTTGCTGAAACAGTGATCGAAGTTTTTGCTTGGAGTCCGAGTTGTGGTTCTTTCGGATAGAACTGCCCTTAGTTTAAAGTTATCGACAGAGGGTTTTAGGGTCACATAGGGTTTAGATAAGAATGGTTTTGATGGAGATTTTAGTGAACGATGGATTTGTAGCAGCCGCCATTACTCTCTGAGCTCTCACTGAATGAAGTCAACTACTCTTCCCAGAGTCTTAGACCCGTGTTCTCTATGTGGAGGCACCCATATATCTACCGCTAAAGGACTAGGCGGAGGTCTTGGATCTTTTTCCCTCGTTAGGAGTTAATGGCAGAAAATTAGTCAAGGATCCAAAACGATGTAAAAATGATGGCTTTATCTGTTAGAAATAGTGGGATATGACAAGAAGAACCTAGTTGTTAATTCCACATCAAGAAAACATAGATATGTTTCTGAATAACCAGGAATTTCTTGAATTTGCAACAATTTTTATTTGATTTCTTCAATTGTTTGTTAAATTTGTATGAAGTTTGAAATATAAAGCGTGACACTAACATGCATATTGAGCCTTAACATATACTTGAAATTCATGCACGAACAATATTTCCTTTTAATATTATGGCAGGAAACCTGCAACTAAGGAGGAGATGGTAAACTGCATTAAGCTTGATTTATGTTTCTGGGGTTCTATGAATGGGATGTTCTTGGGTTACCCTGCAACTCAAATTGTATCACACTGGGAAACATTGGTGAACCTATAATACTTTTTAAGGTCACTGGATGTTCTATACAGAAACAATGGTGAACCTGTAAACAATGGTGAACCAGTTGTATATATTGTAAATACTCATTTCTTTAATATATATCATTTTCATTTCTAAAAAAAAAAAAAAATATTTCCTTTTAAGATTTATGTATATTTATGTTCTTTGATACTTGTATGACCTTTTTGGTTAGTTGCAATCACTGGTGTCGACCGATTCTCAATGCTCCACAATACCATAGAAAGCGTCTTGAGATGTTGGGGTAAATTGAATAGGTTATAGCAGTTGAATATGTTGTCAAGATTCACTTATTTTTTAGATTAGAAGGAGATGCAGATTTCTCTATGGCTATGGCAACAAATGTGTGTCGGTGAAGAATGTGAAAATTTCTTCTAAATTTGAATGAGATGACAATTGAGAAATGTTGGTTTAACTGCGTATGTCCAAATATATTTTGTAGAGCTAAGAAAAGCACTAAAATAATTATAAAATAATAGGGCTAGAACAGCATACCCAATCAGTATCATTTTTGGCACACCCTTATTCTTCAATTTTGTATAAACTCTGACATCTTTGCATGCTTTAATTTGTAATTTCCTTGTTTTCTGGTCACTGTTTCAGTAACTTAAATAAATTTAAATTTGTAAAGAAGTATTTCTTATTGATAGAAGTTTTATCTATTACATGGTATAAGTCATTTATATACATGTATGGAGAGAACCCTATATTACTATTTGGGCCGCACATACATGGGCCGTAAGCCCTACAACACTCCCCCTTGTGCGGTTCAATAGTAGAACTCAAATGTATTGCTTCACTAAAACTTTGAACAAAGAAAAACCCGTTGGGACAAAACCTTGAAAAGAGAAAGAGTACAACGTCTCGAGTCTTGGTAAGCTTTTCAGCTGAGTTGGTCGGTGACTTCTTGTAGCTTCAAAAGTAGTTCTTCAAATGTAGCTCTCTCATCAATGACCACAGTGTCTAAGTCAGTTGCCTCATTAAAACCTTGTCAGGAAAACCCAAAGGGACAAAGCCTGAGCTAAGGAAAAAGAGTACAATGTTAAGAATACTTAGAACATAGTTGAACTCGCATATGTTGCCTCGTTAAAACCTTGACAAGGAAAACCCAGTGGGACAAAACCTTGGTGAAGGGAAAAGAGTACAACGTGATTAGTCCAGAACTACGCCTTTGCTGATGCTGATGTTGATGCTGAAAAACACTCTCGTTTCTGGTTGGAAGTTGTTTCGCTTGACATACTATCGTGATCCTTTCTGATTCCGATGCAGTTCAGTAATATCAATTTAATCTTCAAGTCTTCAGCATTCAGCATATACGCCAAGTGTAGTTGTTGTTGTTGTCTCGTTAAAAACCTTGTCGAGTAACAAAACCCTGTGGGAAAAACAAATCTCGATCGAAGGGAAAAAGAGTACAACACAAGTTCACATTTCGAATCAAAATATGTCGACATCATATCCTTGGATCCTCCCCCTGATGTCGGCATTTCCCCCTGATTTCATTCTGGGTAGTCTCTAGACAGTTTCATTAGTCATGAGCTTTTCGAAAGTGAATATAGGTGATGACTTACAAGTCCACCATGTCTCCCCCTGATTACTTTCAGTGAAGAAGAGATTATTGTTCCTTCATAATCAACAAATTTTCGATTGCACTTCTGGTATTGCAGTTGTCTCATTAAAAACCTTGCTGAGTAACAAAACCCTGTGGGAAAAAGTAACCTCAGTCAAGGGAAAAAGAGTACAACGTACCACTAGATGCTCCCCCTGATGCTGGACAATTTCTCTAGTCCAATACATTCATGGGAGTTTGAACAACTTCTTTAGTCCAATATAGGCAGACACTTCCTTTAGTCCTTCGCAGTCAGACAAGTTCTTTAGATCTCTGCAGTTTTGCAATCATGGGAGTCGGACAATTTCGTTAGTCCTATACTTTTCACATGTAATCATGGGAATACAATTTGCAAGTTCATTAGAAAACTCTACTTGCGTCTTCATAGGGATAAGAACAAACCCATGTCAATGGTTCCTTTTAGGTATCTAGAGATATTCTTGATACCATTCCAATGACGTTGCGTTGGCGCTGAGCTACATTTAGCTAACAAGTTCACTGAGAACAAGATATCTGGTCGAGTACATTGTGTTAAGTACAATAATGCGCTTATTGACTTACGTAGGGATATTCGTCTCCCAAAACATCTACGTCACCTTCCTATGGACGAGATTGATCTTTACGTACATCTAAAGTTCGACCAATCATGGGAGTGCTAGCCAGGTGCGCTTTTCCATATTTAAATTGCCTGAATATCTCATGGACATATGCTGACTGGTGGAGTAATATTCCACAAGCTCGATGTTCTAGTTCAAGTTCTAGACACATCCGAGTTTTCCCAAGATCTTTCATCTCAATTTCGGATTTCAAATAGTTTGCGGTTTCTCTTACTTCGTCAAAAGTACCTACTATGTTCATATCGTCGACATAGACAACTATAATTGCAAATCCGGAACTTGTTTCATTTCAAAACACGCAAGGGAACAATTTATTATTTCTATATCCCTTCCCAATCAAATGATCACTTAGACGGGTATTCCACATCCGTCCGGATTACTTCAATCCGTAAAGTGAGTGTTTCAACTTAATTACAAACGCACTCCATGGTTTAGATTGATTTTGGGTAATGGAAGGCCATCTGGCACTTTCATGAATATCTCTGTATCAAGATCCCCATAGAGATATTATGTAACCACTTCCATAAGTTGCATTTCAAATCCATCTGAAACTGCCAAGCTAATATAATTAGCAGAACATCATGATGTTCGCTACAAGAGAATAAGCGATCCAGGGGTTTGTGAGAAACCTCGCGCCACAAGGTGAGTCATTATACTTTAAGACTTCATTATTCTCACTACGCTTTGTGACAAATAACCATTTATGTCCCACAGGCTTTACACTTGGTCGGTTAGCACTACCGCACAAAATACCTGTATATTTGTCAGAGAACTAAGTTCTTCCTGGATTGCGTAGGCCAAATATGCTCTCTGTTTGAATCTAAACAATATAGAGCATGGTTCGATCTCATCGTTCTCTACTTCTGGAGCAACTGAATTATATAATCACTATGCACGCATGATCCTTTCATTGACTCATGTGCATTCTCATAATCCATTAGGATTTCATTGCTCTCTAGAATCATTTAAAACTTCGGAGCGTCCTCCAGTTTGATTCATGGACATGTTCAGAGACAATTCTATGAGATGATCTCGGATGATATAAATAATTATATTGTGCCTTACTCACCTACTTCCTGTCTAGGTGAGTATCTATCGAACCTGGTGGTCTCTCCAACTTCCTTTATGGAGCCACGGCCTCAACCATACTTCCACAGAGTATAGTTGCAACACCTTAGTTTATGGTGTGTATCCTTATTTAAGGATATTTAACCTTGCAGGCACGCTTGCAGTTGGTATATTTGATCTCGTCACTTTAGCGATACCAGTGTGCATTCTGGATATCGAAAATCGTTTTTCACATCACATTTACATTGCGAAGTGCGGGGATCAATATGAGACAAAGTGGGAAACACACCACGACAATTCCTGTCGTTCCCTTAGGAAATACTTTTCCTTACCTCCCCCTAACGACGGGAAGGTTGTCTCATCAAGTGACTATCCGTAAATCTAGCGGTAAAGAGATCGCATGTCAAAGGTTCGTAGCGGATATTTGTTGGGGATTCGTATCCAACATAAATACTTAATTGTCTATGTGGACCCACCTTAGTACGTTGTGGAGGCGTAATTGGCACGTGTACGACACAACCAAAAATGCGTAAATGTAAATCAGGCTTATATCCAGTTACCAACTGGTACGCAGATTATGGTTGGCTATGAGTGGGTCTAAAGAGAATAAGTCAAGCTGCATGCAATATGGTGTAACCCCAAGCAGTAATAGGCAGGTTGGAACGCATAACCAGTGCCTTAGCTATCATCTGTAACCTTTTGATGTTTGCTTCTGCGAGACCAATTCGAGAGTGTATATGGGGTACATAAAGCTCTATGTCAATTCCTTTAGACATACAAAAAAATCATCAATTCCTTTAGATGTAGATTCTCCAGCATTATAAAGTCCAATAAACTTGATTATATGATCAGGGTGGTGAGCCCTTAGACATATCACTTGTGCTGGGAGCTTTGCAAAAGCAGCATTTATTGTGGACAACAATGCAAGTGTGACCAACGGGTCGAAGCATCATCCAGAACCATAAAATACTTGTATGGTCCGCATTCTGGATGTAAAAGTCCACAAATATCACCTTGTATCCTTCGTGAAAATGGAATTTTTCTTTGGTATCTTTAGCATAGGATGGTCTCGATCTTATCTTTGCTAAAGAGCAAGCTTTGCATTATGAGTGATGTGCCTTCGATAAGGCCAACGAAGAAAATGGGATAAATGGTATGCTTCAGTTACTTTGGAAAGCAAATTGCTACTCTTCGTCGTAACAATCTTTTGTCCCATTTCTTTCTCACTCGAAAGAATGATGTAGGTGTGAGTTCTTTAAAACACAGATCATCAAATGTCTACCTGGACACCCTAGTCGGTAGTGCCAAAGCTTGTATAAGTCACTGACCAATAGTTCGTCGTTGGAAACAATATAGGATTCAATGATCCTAATAGTGGTGATGTACAATCCACTAGAGTGACTCAATAGTTTCTCTAAGATGCGCTTCCTTCCGCATTCACTAGAAGTAACATAAAGTTCCATTTTCATAGCGAATATCCTTAAAACTCACAAGGTGTGGTTATCTCTAAGTGCTCATAGGGTTTCTTTGACTTTAAACCCTGTGTCGCAGGCGACAAGATTTGAGCAATACTTCGCCCAATTATTACTTTCGATGATCCAATCATCGTAGTCACAAAAAGAAGTAAAATCAACAAACAATTGTCCATTTCTTAGGATAGTGCGGGTGGTTCCACTATCGAATAGACGTTTGATCTCTCCTTAAGACATTCTTTTAAGTACATCATGCGGGAATGTCATATATAGCTGAACAGTATATCTCAGGTACTTTTGAGAATTTTTGTTCCATTAGAATGACGTCCTTTACATTATAATACACGTGTTAAACAACAGATTATCGTAAACAAAGTAAAATTCTATAACACGTAATAGAAAAATAAATACTTACAAATAATCCATAATTCTAACGTCAAGAAGGTAAGAAGACTTATAAAGTACTTTAAAGCATCTAACAAAAATATTTAAAATGAGGTCATGTAAGCCATAAAACAAAAAACTAAATGTTCTGGCACAAGCAAAGTAAGGTGTATTCATGATGTGGCAACATCCTTTATGCCATGAATGCCTGAAATTGCGAGGTTGACGTCAAGAGTAACCGTTCACATAGTGAGATTCTTGTTCGAGAATTCCCCGATACATTTTGTATCTGGCAACTGCTTTGGTACTAGCTTTCCATTGCTTGAACCAACGTCCAGTAAATCACCCTTAAAACAAAGTGCAACTCCGTATGCATCATTTTATTGGCGGGATTCTTAGGTCCGGTAAATCACCGCTAAAACAAGTGCAACTCCGTCTGCATCCTTTTATTGGTGTGATTTTTATGAGTTTTCTCGAAATTAGTGTCACTATTAGTGTGGCCAGAAGTCCCTTCTCTGCAAAAATGAATAATTTCGGTACCATTTTTCGTGAGACCAAATTCCTTTATGGTCAAGATAGACACAAAAACCATTTTTTTTTTAAATGGTTGTATTGGTAACACGAAAGTCATCGTCCAATTTATGATCAAAATTGCAAATCAAATTACGTTATGATTTTAGCAGGTGTATCTTGTTTGCTAACTAAATTACTTTATGGTTTTTGGAAAAACAAACATTTTTGTTGACCAAATTACTTTATGGCTGTAATAGTGGCAAACCGTTTGCAAACCAAATTACTTTATGGTTATTTGCAAGGTGCGTTCCGGTTACTGTCCAAATTTCTTTATGGTTCCAAAAATAAACCGTTCAATTCAAATCCAACCCATAATCATGGGATAGCATTCTGGGCTCAAAGAACTAATGGGAGGCCTGACGGTGTGCTAAACATTTTATTAACCCTAAAACTGAAAAGTTTCTTTATTCAAATGTTCTGATCAATATGCATTTTTATACATGTCCGATTTTGATAAAAAATTTACTGGTGATGTAAAAACATGTAGTGATAAACATATCCAATTTTCAGATTTTTCTAACGGTTGGATTACAAGTTATATGATACGCAGTAAACAGTTCTAAATCACGTTTTTGCAGACACGATTATCAAAATCCTATATGTTTAGGTAATTTCCATGGGTGGATCGTAATGAAATTTTCACAGTTGATACATAAGATCATAATCTAACTTATACCAAAATTTAAGCTTAATCCAATGGTTGGAATTTTAATTATTAATTTCTCACGGCGCTGTTCAAAACTAGGGTTTTTCTGAACGGAAAATATTATCATGTATAGAGTTTTTGAAGATGGCATCATTCTCTGATTTAACTGAAATTTTTGGTGTGAATGATTGACCTAATATAGAACAACATACTCAAATTTTGTTGAAATCTAATGGTGAAATCTCTATGTTTTATAATTATTCATCCGTAGAACCCTAATATATTCATAAAAACGAAATTCTTATGTTAAAAGAAAAATACCTGGTAACGCATCCAAAAAAAAAAAATCAACCGCAGCTCTGGTCAGGGCTTCGTGCATGATAACGTAAAGAAGTATTTCTTATTGATAGAAGTTCTGTCTATTACATGGTATAAGTCCTTTATATACATGTATGGAGAGAACCCTATATTACTATTTGGGCCGCACATACATGGGCAGTAAGCCCTACAACAGTTGAAAAAATATTCCGACCAGATATCCAAACACACGCCTTATTTTACATTTCGGAAGGGAATGACTATATACAATCCACGTTTTGATTATATACAACCCGCATTTTAACTTTTCAATTTTACTAAACGAAAAGGCTAAATACAACCCTTGTGCCAAACAGTCAATTAAGATTTCTCCATTTCTCTGTCGTCCGTTTCTTTTTCTTTCTCCATCTGTTCACCTCTTTGTAGAGTCTGTACGAGGAAGAGAAAGATGAAGATAATAAGTTGATGGGTTCATTCATATAATTAACCTAAATATTAAAATATATATGGATATGGTTGTATCGATGATTGATGATGATGACATCATTATTTCTATTTGAAGATGATAATATAGTTAGCAACTTAGCATACATGTAAATAAAGATGAGCATTAGCGTATGATTTATCGGTTCAATTGGTTTAGAGGTTGCAAACAATTTGATTTTCAAGATTAACATATTTAATTAAATCAAAATTCGATGAAACACAGTTTGATTTATTAACTTTTGTTTATAAAGGGCAAATTTCTAAAATGGCCACAAAAAAAAATGGCCAATTAATATGTCGGCCGTTTTTTGAAACAGTTTTACAAAATGGCCAAACCGTTATGTTTTCCGTCTGGGCCCACCATCCAAGTCAAAACCATTGACTTGGTCAAGATTCCCTATGCAATTTACCTTCCTATCCCTACCACAGATTTACCGCACATTCAATAGACGGTGACAGATGGATCTGCCACACATGCAAACTAACACATGTGACATATCACCCTAAAAACACCTATCACTTAACGAAAATTTCATTTTCGTTTTTTTTTTTTTTTTTTCTTCTTCTTCGTCCTTTCACTGCTGCTTCTCTAGGTTTAGGGTTTCTTTGAGAGAAGAGGAAGAAGAAGAATAAGAGTTGAAGAGGAAAAAGAAGAATTAGACGAAGGGAGTTGATAGGGAAGAAGAAAATCATCAGAACGTGTTTATTTTTTGTTGATGGTCTATCTGAATGGTGTACAGTCGTATTACAAGACATCAATGAAGGCAACTAAGTAAGATTTCTTGTTTCTTTTTCGTTTCATTTGAAAACCCATGCTTAGAATATCATCCTAGGTAAATTACGTGCTTTAATTTTAGGGGTTTTTCCCTCTTTGATGACTTCTTGGCAGAAAGGAAAGTCAACATTCCTTACATGACTGCCTGGAAAGCTAGGAATAAGGTGTTAGAGTATTATTATGGGAATTACAAAGATAGTTATAGTGAAGTTCCTGCTTTTTGTGATATGATTTGCAAGACTAATCCAGGTTCAGTAGCTAAGTGGACTTTTGATACTGAGGATTACTCATTTCAAAGTATGACTCTCTCATTTGAACCTGCAATGAGGGGTTTTCACCAAGGTGCAAGAGGAGTTGTAGGATTGGATTGCTGCCATCTGACTGGTGAATTTGGGGGATCACTAATGGCTGCCACAGGACTAGATGGTCAAAATGGGTTAATCCCTTTAGGCATCATGATATGCAGGAGTGAGACAAAAGCTAATTGGGAGATTTTTTTGACTGATTTGAAGAAGGGTCTGAAAGCACATCCAGTTCCAGTTTGTTTCATATCTGACAGACATGAAGGGCTGCTAGAAGGGGTACCAAAAATTTTCCCTGGTCATCAGCACAGATATTGTTGGAGGTAAATTTACTAACTTTCATTATTTTTGTTCTGTTTTGTACTTATTCTTTGTTGTACTTATTATTTGGATGTTATAAATGCAGACATCTATACAAGAATTTCAAGAAATACCACAAGGGTCAGTACTTACATTCTGAGCTGTGGAATGCTGCAAAAGCATACAAGGAAAGGCATTATCAGGTAAGAAATGTTGATTTACAACTTGATGTTGACAGTGTTTGTTGTAGATTAGAGTGTTGATGTTATAATTTTATTGTACAGCTCCACATGGACAACATTCTTAAGGAGAGTCCTGAAGCACACAAGTATCTTATGGATGAAAATCCTGGAACATGGTCTAGAGCATTTTTCCAGCCAATTCATTGTTGTGAACACATGAACAACAATTTCTCTGAATCCTTCAACAACATGATATCAAAGATGAGAAATAAGCCAATCATCACAATTGGTATCATGTATTCTAACCTAGTGATGGGAAGATGGTACACCAGGAGGACAAACTGTGTAAAATGGAAAGATGGGGAATTGGTTCCAAAAGCTATGAAGCTGATTAAGCTCATGCTTATGTTCACCACTGACTACAAGTCTGACCCTATTATGCATGGAGAATTGTATGTGGTGACTAGTCCAAAGCAATCTTTGTTCAATGTGAACATCAAGGAGAAGACTTGTTCTTGTTTGCAGTGGCAAACAAGGGGCTTCCCTTGTATGCATGCAGTGACTGCGTTGCAGGAAATAAGGCCAAAGTGGAGAAAGTAAGAATTTCACATCTGTGTTTAACTGTTCATTGAATTTCACATCTGTGTGTAACTGCATTGCACTAACTAACTAATTTCAAATGTATTTGCAGGTATTGCAGTGACTACTATTCAGTGGAGAACTATAGGGCCACATATGCACCAAAATTCAAACCATTGGATGATAGGAAAGACTGGGTAAAGGTAATGCCCTATCTCTTTCTCCTAATATTTAATGTTTTCTACTTTGTACTTTTGTACTTGTAATGTTTTCTATTTAATGTTTGGACCACATTTGTGTTCCCTTTTAGGGTTTTATAACTTTATTTCTCTCTTCTGTTCTCTTATGTTGCAGCCAAACATGAAGGGTAAGAAAATCTTGGCACCTCCTCACAGAAGAAAATCTGGCAGACCAAGAGATAAGAGGATTAAAAGCTATGATGAACCAAGAGCAGAGAAGAAGCTAAGGAAGTGTGGAAAGTGTAAGCAGATGACTGGCCACAACAGTAGAACTTGTGGTGGTGCTCCTGTTGGATCTAATCCAACTACAAAGAGGGCAAGGACTGAGTGTGATGCAGAGACTTTCACCTTCACCACCACACATCCTGAAACCAGCAGAGCAAGAGGTGCTGCAAAGTCCAACCAAAAGAAGCAGAAGTCTTCCTTTGTGGGTGAATCTTCAACAGCACCTGCACAAACTCCATCTTTTTCTACTCCTTCAACATTTGCAGCAACTCCATCTTCTGCAAACATTTCTCACTGCAACTTTGTTGGAGTTGGGTCAGTGGCTCTCAACATACAACAACCAAAGGCACCATCCAAGACACTGACTTCAAAGAAACCCAAGAAGTAATTTTAGAACTTTCAGATTATGTTTCTCACTGCAACTTTTATGTTTCTCACTGCAACTTTCAGATTTGTTTTCTTTTCTTTTCTTTATGCTTTTCTAGACTGTAGACTTAGAAATGAATGGATTGGTTTCTTATGAATGGGTTTGTTTATGAATGGATTTGGTTGTTTGTGAATTCCAGTTTTTTTTTTTCCAGTCAGATTCAGGTGTTTTTTTTTCCAGTTCAGTACTCTGTTTTTTTTCTTCAGTTCAGTAGTCTGCCTGGTTACATCAGGTGAAACAGTTGGGTAGAAGTGAGTTAACTCACCAGTTAAATCAGTTGTGTTTAACTGGTTTAACTCACTGAGTCAATGAGGAGGGGTAATATGTCTTTTAGCATGTGGGTTAACTGCCATCTAGTGGGTTAACTTCCGTTACCCGTTTTTTGAATAAAACGGGACGGAAAAGGTCAATGTCGGCCACTTTGTAAAACTGTTTCAAAAAACGGCCACTTTGATAATTAGCAATATTTTTTGTGGCCATTTTAGAAAATTGCCCTTTTATAAAATCCAAATCAGTTTGGTTTATTCTTTTTTTTTAAAGGGAAGCTGAATTATTTTATGATCTCGTCTCGTGTGCCTTTTCGCGAACCTTCGATGATTATTAATATCTTGAACTTTTTTCCGTGAACTCTTTACGACATAATCTTTCAACGAAATGATATTTTTACGGTGTGTTTAGGCTGAAATATTAATTCTTCTTTGCTTTAGGGTGTGTTTGTCCGGCTTAATAGGAATGGTGGTTTTTTTTTTTTTTTTTGATCAGACAGCTGGGGTTAAAGGGACCCCCCCAATAGGAATGGTGGGTTGTATTTAGTTAAACACATTTTGTATCATTAGGATTGTATTTAACCAAACTATGGGTTGTATTTAGTCACTGCCTTTTGGAAATACAAAAAAGAAGAGAAAAGGCTTCCAGGCGGGAAGAAGCACTGTGGATAGAGAGAAAAAATGGCGTCGACATTCTCATTCCCAATTTTACCTCGAAGAGAAATAGCATCAGTTCTATTCGAGTATCAAATTGTAGATATAAGAGAAGAACAGCTTGTGAATCCAACTTCTGATCTCGTCATATCTGTTTACTCTAACATTTTAATTTATCTTGATCCTCTTCAGTTAAGTATAATTTCACTTTCAAACCCTAATTTTATTTTATTTTGAATTTTCATTTTTTGATTAATTTTGTTGTGTTTTTTACAGGGAAGATCATAGGCAAGCTGATTTTAATGCATTAGGGCAACTAGAAAATCCAGATCTTCATGTTGATTCAGTTGGGTTGATGAATTTGTGTCGTAAGGTTAATGAACTTGTGGGTTCAGTTAG
>JAJJMA010138671.1:4612-19883 GCA_023529015.1 Papaver nudicaule
GCGCCACACCTTGTGGCGCCACTACACCCTATTACCCCGTCCGATATATATGCATATATATATACGACCCTAAAAAATATATGTATATAAAAAAAAACCTAGGTCGTTTAAAACCCTAGGTTACCTTGTTACTCTGTGTTGTTGCTCCGCTTGATGACATGATGAGTGAGATCGCAAATACAGAAAAGGGGGGAGTGAATCAGAGAGAAAGAAAAGAAATACTGCTCTGAGAAACCTGTCTCTGTTTTTCCTTCTTTGTTGAGAACTTAACCTAGACATGTATATATATACACATAATTATGGGAATCCTAGTCCCAATAAAACTCTCGAAAGAAAGGGGGGAGGAGGCCCAAGGCCCCTCTCGAATCTCGCTGACCCTAGGTTAGCGTAAAAAAAAAAAAAACGCAAAAGAGAGGCGCGGATTTTGAGGCGCCATGGCCGCGTCCGCGCCACATCCCGTGGCGCCATGGCCGTCTCTCTCATCCTTTCACCCACACGCACACGTGTCCCTAAAAAAAAAAAGAGGGACTCTTTCTTAACACGACCGTTAAGGTCATTAGCACCAAGACCTAGTCCTTCACACACCTTTGCTAAAAGAGGGAAACGAAAAGAGACTAAGACTCTTGAAGGTTATCATCACCATCCGAGTGCTTAGTATGAAACATTACTGTTCCACACTAACCAAGGGACTTTCTGTAGATGGTGAAAAAATAAGAGAGGGACAAGATTGTAAAACCACTCTCTAACCACGCCTTACCTAAAGGCAATTGCCTATTCAGGCACATCTCTATAGCTCAGAATGCAACCCATTCTACGAGCTGAACAAACTCTCTATGAGTTCTCTCTTATAACTCCCGGTGGAGAGGATGATATCATAGTGCAGTACTGATAATCTCACCAGCACATTAAACCCATTAATCTGCTTCATGTCGACATCGCCTCGAATTCCTCGATATCAGAACCAGATCACTCAATGGTACATGGTGAAGAGTTAACAGAGACGCATCCTCATGGATTTCCTCTTAAAAATACGACTCAACATCCGAGTCTTAATGAAAATCTCAGGAATATCGAAGTTCTAGGCCTGTCCAGAGCTCTCTGAGAAGCACACAACAGCCTAAACAGGCTTAAGCAGACTTCATCCCAAGCTCAGGATGGTCTAACATACCATGAATAAACACGCCATGACTTCAAGTATGTTGTAGCGTATGCACGCACACCACAACGAAGGCATAGCCAGCACACACCAGCTGCGGCAACAGAGTTGGCCTTGGCCAAAGGCCAAAACCATATCGCTATATAGCATGGCACCATGCAGGTCTGCGAGAAATTGGCCTTGGCCATGGCGCCATGGAAAGCAGAACTTAGTGCTAAAACAACGCCTTACGAGTTGGCCTTGGCCAAAGGCCAATGCCATAGCCCCTTAGGCTATGGCGTCACTAGTTCATGGCGCCATGAATTCTTGGCCTTGGCCAACAGCCAAGGCCACTCCTATGCACCTACTACGCGTGTCCTAAAAGCACCACACTCGTGCTAGTCACGACATCCTAGTCGTACGACTCAAACTCAACTACGCAATGTCCGCGTATCACTCGAGACATCAAAACATCACACGGGGGGATAAGTTTAGGGGTATTGGTCTGGCGGTCTACGACAGTTGAAAGAAACTGATAGGGATAGCGGACAGTTACGAGAAAGTGGCGCTGAGTGGACATGATCTACACGATCCTAGCAGTTACCGAAAACAACTCATGTCCTCCACTCCCCCACTCTTCCACGACTTCCACCTTCTCTATCGAGAGATCAGGGTGAGTTCAAAACTATAAATAGAGGCCTCCTTTATCTTCCAAGGCAAGAACATCTTTCCAGAAACAACCAGATATTCAGAACACCTGAATAAACTAGAGCCTCAGAGCAAACACACCTGAGCAACCCAACCCACTTCTAGCCTTGGAGATTTCCAGTCACCTTCACGACGGAGATCTTGAACTCTTACACCCAAAACACATCCTTAACCCGATCTCAAGTTTCTTCGCTGTTTCCCTCCCTAGATCAACCTCTATCCTCTCTGTGACCGAAGCAAGACGTGAACGGCCATTGACTTGGTTTAGGCTCGTCTTGTTCGACTTTGATCTCGAACACTACGAAAGTACCCAGAGACGGTGCATTGTTTTTCCAGGTAAAAATAAAGGGCACCTGGAAGAATGGCAGAAGCGTCCAATCTTCTTTTCAGCAGCAGATATCCCCGATGAAGGAAGATTGCACAATGATCCTCTAGTTATCACGCTACATATTGAGAAAACAACAATGCCTAGAATACTGGTGGACCCGGGAAGCTCTGTGGACATACTCTTTGGAAGGACGTACGACAAGTTGTTTGGAAAGCAAATCGCCTTGGTACCCTCATCATATAATGTCTATGGTTTCAATGGAAAACCCTCAATGCCCAGGGGAGAGTTGTCATTAATGATTCATATAGGAAAGTTGGAACAACCAACATTATTTTATGTGGTCGACATAGATTATCCCTACAATGCCATTGTGGGAAGACCCTGGCTACACAGCATCATGGGAGTGCCCTCCACCTTACACAGAAGAATCTGATTCCCAACACCACTTGGAATCGCAGAAATACTAGGAGATTCGACTGAAGCCCGTGTATGCAATGAAATTGATGTTCAAGAAAGAGAGAATCCGAGGAAGGATCCCCCAAATCAAGTAAAGCACCTGAAGATAACAGAGTCCTGTATAAGAGAATTTATAGCTGAAGTCGAGGCTGGAATGATTGGCACCACCATGGGAAGCCCCATAGTCCGCAAGCAAGGCACTCGACCTATCAGTAAGGGAAAGGGTCGTTGCACCGAAAACAGAGAGCAATTCCTCGTGGCAAGCAGCAAAGTACCAACACCTGACGTCTCGAACAACAAGCTAAACTCGGGTAACAGTAACAAGGATACCATGGAGCAATTTTGGGCAGGACCATACGTAATTGAAAAGGCACTCGGGAACGATACTTACAACCTGGTCAATCTCGAAGGACAAAAGCTAAGCACCCCAGTTGAGGGAAAGAATCTGAAACACCTTAATTAGAACCTTTTATGTAAGCAACACATAACATATGTCAGTTTTTAGAATGAAAGAATAAAGGAAGCAGCTTGGTCTGCTGTTAAGAAAATATATATATCACATTCTTCGATGTAGTATTCCTCGATTCAAACTCCAGATCCTACTCGGCCAGGCAAAAGTCCTACTCGAATAGGCAAACCTCCAAAGGCTTTCACGCCATATAAAGCAAACAAAGGTTATGACGCCATCTCTCCCCTAGTGCCTCGACGCAATGAAATTAAAAGGCCTTAACGCCAAGGCCCAAATGCCAAAAACATAAAAAGACCTCGAATAGCAGGCACAGAGCTGATGTTCATATAAGCCGTAAGGGCCCTACGAGCTATATGACACAGTCCTCTACCCACAAGACACCCCGTTAGCGGTGGGTACTTTGCATCTAGGCTATATAAGCTGATGAAGCATTTGAACCCACTACCACACGACCATGAGGACCTCTCTTTCTGAGGCGTCGAGGGGACGATAAATGGGATTAACATCTACCTCTAAAGGTGGATGGAACCCCGAGGCAGCTAATTCGCTTACATTCACGGGAATGGCAGGCGAGTTACGCAGCCGAGGGACCTCCTCTAAAAAATCAAAAAATAGCCTCGAGGAGGGGCTGTCAAGAAACAGAGGGGTCGAATTCTAGGCCGCGATAGGAGAATAGTACCATGTCTAAGCTCCAGCCTTGACCGACGCTCCCCCATTGAGCTACTTTATTATCGAAGCACAAGCATAGCAGCTACCCACCGTCAGTCCACTACACTACTAGGGATAAATGGATTATCAGAACACCACCATGTTCTCTTGGAGGATACCTAGTATCCTTGATAACCACCCAGTACACTGAGGCAAAACGGGTACCTATGGCCTCGATAGCCTTTGTTTGCTTTAAAACAGGCAAGCAGCTAAAAGCCTTTGGGAAGGGTGATCCGTAAGCCCCCACTAGCTTGGTTTACTATCTCCCACATCGAAGTAAGCCCCGGAGTCACACCTCGAGTATCCTTAGGAGCCTAGAATATTGCAAAAACAACTTCATACCTGATCGCGAAGTTCCCAAGGAAAAATACAAAGCTAAAGAGGAGAAACTCTAAAACAAAACAAAAAAGCTTCTTCTTATATATATTCAACACAGCATACATGCAAAAAAATATGGAAGATGCTAGGTACAAAAATATATCCATAAAAACAAAGGAAAAAGCAAAAAGATTCGTTGTTAGACCATGGGAGAAACTTCACCAGGTAACACAACATGGCGAGGAGTAGGATCTCCAAAAACCTTCATCTCATCCCAGAGCTCTCTTTCAGCATCCAAGTCCTCTTCATAGGTTCGAAAGCCGGAGTGATCTTGTCTCGACGGAGTAATTTCCCTCACAGGCTCAGTCTTCTCCTCACCCTCTTCATCACTATACGCCGCTGTGGATTCTCGAAACAAATAGATGTTCCCTTTATTAAAACCAGCAACCATACCACCGCCAGTGCTCCTTTCTTTGAAGTCCCCAAGATCCTGTGCACCATTATCGGCTACGTTACTAGTTTCTGCTCCAGCATCATCCTTGGGACTATCTTTCGAATCACCCTCGGAATCGTCTTTGGGATCATCTTTGGGATTTCCCTCGGGATAACCCTCGCCACCTCCCGAATCGCCATCATCAGAATCATTATCACCATCATCTCCATCATTTTCAGAGCCTGGTTCTTCAGGCACGTCCCTTATTACCCCTCTCCTTCGTAATTCCTTCCTATCCAACCTTACAAACACTTCCTGAGGAAGCAAATCCTCATCACCGGGAAGTACTGCATCAGCATCGTCTGCACCAACGACCCCATAGGTACGAGGCTCAACACCAATAGTCCTAAAAAGAGACCGACCGTGCCTTCGGCAGGCCATACTCGTAGCCAGGGAGGTAGTCAAGGATGATCGAGTAAGAAGCTCCTCAACAGCCTGCCCATGTCTTAACTGATGATGAACGAGGGCGAAGCCTGTAACCATATTTCTCAAGTCCTCCTGGCACTTAAGGCGGAAATTTCGCTCGGTAGTCACTTCCTCGGCACTCCTCTCTACATCCTCAGAACGACGCTTACGTTCGAGATCCAGCTCTCGGGAAAGTCTGTCTATGTCGGCAGTTCGACGTTGACGTTCCTCGGTCAATTCTTTCGATAATTGCTCTGCCCTCCTCTCGAACTCCAACTTTCGGTCCGCTTCAAGCACTAACTGATTGACAGCATCGTCCCTTGCAGCCTCGGCGTCTGCAACTTTCTTTTGTAAGTTGGCCTCGATGCCTGCAAAACAAAAAACAAACACAAGCAAAGTTGAGATACCCGACCACACTCTGCAAACACAGCAGGAACATCAAAAAACAAATTGATCAGGGTTAGTACCCTACTTTCTTTAACAACCATGTACTCAGTAACCTCGTGTTGATTGGTAAAACGAGGTTGGGTAGCTCTTTTTCTAATATCTTCAGAAGAAACCGCTCCTAGCGTAGCAAGTTCTAGTCGATACTCATCGACCATTCGAGAAAGATGGTCCTTCGAAGTTCTAGCCTTTGCAAGATCCATACTTATATCGTTACAACCCTTCTTCAAACCATCATTCTCTGAAACCAGCTCCTTGTTGACATTCTTCAAAGCTGCCATTTGAATTCTCAAATTCTTGATATCATGCTCTAATTTCTCAATCACCATCTTGCCAGACGAGCTGATAGACTTGTCCTTACGAGCTAAATCTCGATCTTGCGTCAAGCGAGCTAAATCTAGCTGGAAAAAATGTTTTTCTCGAGAAATAATCTCGTTCTTGTTCCTCTCTTCCTCGAGTAAGCGCTCGGTTTTCATTTTTTCCCTCTTCTCCTCGGTAAGAAGGTCCTCAGCCTCGAGTCTTTTCCTCTTGTAATAATCCTGATCATCCCAGGCGTTATTCCTTTCTTTTACAAGCTTCTCGATTTCAGCTCGATGGCTCCCATTACCAGAGGCAGTATGAGAAGGCTTACGACCCTCTCGGGAGTTGCTTAGAGTTAGTTTAGCTTCGCGGAGTTTTTTCTCCCCTTCTTTTAACTCGCCTTTTTAGAAAGCGGTAAACTTTTCTTAGCATAAAATTACAGGGAACAACACAATCATAAGATAACAAATTCATACCTATCAAATTCTTCCTCTCACGGGCACTGCGAGTCTTTTCGGCAGCAAGCTCTTCTTGCATTCGGAGGAACTTCCGCTCATGGTACTCAGCCTCGCCATACAAGTCAAAGGTATAAGCCAAGAGGCCAGACGCATGGTGATTACCCTGAGAAATATGCAAAAAGACACCAATACTTAGCCAAGCCCAAAAACATGACTACTCATACTTCAAGGAAAAAGCAAGTCACTATTTGAAGCATAGCCAGGTTCTCCTCGTACGACAAGGGCGAATGGCGAAGATCATACTCCATTCTGAGACGATCACCTCCAACAACATAACCAAATTTTTTGCAAAAATCAGGATCCAAAGGGCAACCCAGGGGATCAGAGGCATGAGAGTCAAAACGGGATGAAACTTCCATGGAAAAGTCACTCGGATTATGATTATCAAAGAGCACCTCCTTAAATATTTTAGCAGTATATGGTTGAACGTGTTTACCAGCAAAGCTAGGAGCAGGTGGAAACTTCGAACTGCGAGGGAAACTGATAACTAGATTCTTCGAAGGATCCATGCTAACAGTCGAGCCATCCCTTCGAGGAAGAAGGAGGTCAACCACATGAACAATTTTCCTCGTAGAGAGGACAGAAGGTTCGGCTGAGGCAGTGGTGGTGGCAGCAGAAACAACCATGGCCGAGGCAGAGGCAGCAGAGGCAGAGGCAGGTGCACTCGGCATAGCGACATTCGGCTCAACAACAACAATCTCCTTGGCAGTCTTATTGATGGGTGGCACATCAACAACCTTCGGCGGTAGCGACTCGTCAGTAACACTCATTACCATCTTCTCCTCCAACGACTTCGTAGATACCTTGCGTTGATTCGGCAAACTTGCTTTGGAGGACTTCTTAAACACAAACTTCTTACGAGGCCTAGCAACCTCTGTCCTCTCCTCGAACTCAAAACCCACCAACTCATTGTTCAGGCCCAAATCCCCTACATCAACAGCATTCCCCTGCAAGATGAGGATCCGTGTTTCTCAGGAAACAAATAGAGGCAAGTATTCATACTCCAGAAAATAAAAACATATCTCAAGAAGGTATTTGTTACGTGTTCTATAGTCTCCTCATCTGCCCGAGTACGCTTTAAGCTACTCGAAGCACCCGCAGATGCCCCCTTGCCTTTCCTTAAAACTTGGCGAGACAGCTCTTTCTCCTCGTCAGAAAAGTGGATAGCAAACAGATGCTGAGTTGACAATTCATGGCCTACTTCGAACTGAGTCCGAGGAAAAAAACGCCTTGCGTCTTTCCAGCCTCGGAGAATGGGACCCTCCAAAAGCACAGGCTCCGAATACCAGTCTCCATCCATGAAATAGTCTAAAGATCCTGGAATTATATTCACACCCTCCTTCACAGTTCGAAAGCTAACACCCCAAGGGGCAAATTCGTTATCTAGCGTCAAAAATGGCTCATAGTGATGCAAGAATTTTTCGGCGGTGAAATAAAACCTCTTCGTGGAACCAGCTTCGGAATTATCTTCGGAGCGAGAAACCCACTGATTGATAAGATGAATCGAACTGCAAGTAAGTTGCATTTTCCCCGAGGGCTAGGAAGAGAACAGAGAATCTCGAGAAAAAAAGGGTTGGAGGACCGGTAGAAAGGAGGAGTCAACCCGGCAGAAATCTGATGGAACGTAAGCAAGAGTCTATCCTCGTTGCACTTGAAACCCTCAACCAGCTCTGGAGTCAGCCGGCTACCAGGGGCACCAACAGCTTTTATATCAAAAGAATCTGACTTAAAGCCGAAATCCTTCATCATCGAGATAAGATCATCGACTTTAGAAGGAGATGCCATGAAAAGAAAAACGAAAGAAAGGAAGGCAAGACTTGCCGGCGCCGGAAGTTGCAGAGACAAGATTGATCAAGGGTCTAAAAGATGGTAAAAAGGGAAAAAAAGTTGTCTTTATGAAGCTATAGGAAGATTAAAGCAAAGGGTACCTACATGAAACATATAAGGGGCGCTCGATCAAAGATAATTTATCTCAAAAATATGTTAAAATTTGATAACTATTTCTTGGTTCCTTGTAATGGCCGCAGTGGAGGTCTCTGTTTGTTTTGGAATAATCATTTGCAGGTTAATATACTATTATCTTACTAGAGCCTCATTCATGCTAGAATTGTATCACCAAAGTCACCCTCACCATGGTACTTCACTGGAATCTATGGACCACCGAACCAGCTGGCAAAATGGAATTTATGGAAGCAGTTCCACACTCTTATTCCCCTGCTACAGCTTCCTTGGCTACTAATGGGTGATTTTAATGAGATTGTTGCACCTCAGGAAAAGAGAGGAGGTAGACCTTTTCTTAATTCTCAGGCAGGCCCTTTCCTGGACTTCATAGACTCTTATGGCCTCATAGACTTGGGGTTTAAAGGAGTACCTTTCACTAGGACCAATCGTCAGGAAGGTATGGATCTTATTATGGAAAGGCTAGATCGATGTTTATGTAATCAATTGTGGTTGCAGGAAAATCCACATGTTTTGGTTACACATTTGCCAAGAATTGCATCGGATCATGCTCCCATGTTGCTAGAAGAGAGGGTTATTCTCAAACCGATAACTCGTAGATTCCAAATGGAACATCTCTGGTTTCTTCATCCCCATATGAAACAAGTAGTCACATAGGCGTGGGAACAAAACCAGAATCTTGACCCTGGAATCAACATCATTCTTAAATCTGAATCAACGGCAACTGCACTTTAGAATTGGGATAAGGCTACTTTTGGGCATATACCTTACCTTATTGAAGCAGTTGAAAAGGAAATAGCCATTGCACAAGTTAAACATCAGCTACGGGTGATGACTTACAATTCTGGTTGCAAAAGGTGGAAGAATTCCGCAACTCACATGCCTTACTCACAAACTGTTTGGCTGCATATTGGAGATCACGCTCGAGAGTACAATGGTTGCAAGAGAATGACTTTAACACAACCTTCTTTCATACGAAAGCTACGATTCATCGACAACATAACTACATTCGTATGTTATTCTCGGAAACTAGTGGATGTATCGTTGATCAGGAGGAAATTGCAACAACTCTGAGTTCTCATTTCCAATCACAGTATAATTCTCCTGCAGGTACAATTCACCATTATTTTGTTGATCTTATACGGGGCATAATTAATCCATCTCAGGCACAATCCCTTCTGCTACCAGTCACGGTAGAGGAGGTAAAAGTGGAGACCTTTTCTATTGGTTCTGATAGCGCACCAGGTCCTGATGGATTTACGAGTAAGTTTTACAAGTTCTTTTGGGATATCAATGGCTCACACATATTTGATTTAGTTAACCATTTCTTCCTACATAATGAGTTCATGCTTCTATCAACAACACCAACATAGTCCTCATTCCCAAAGTGGAAAACCCTTCAAAACCATAACACTTTAGACCGATTGGATTATGTAATGTTGTTTATAAGGTGATCTCAAACAGGGTCGGCCCTCCTCTTAAAGCAAGGAAAGCCTTGCTTGGGGCCCCAAGTGGGAGGGGCCACAAATGTTAAATTTCCTTATGTTAAGTCCAGTCCATTAACAGTGTAGTAAGGCTTTTTCAAGTATCAGTATGCTATAATACTAACTCCATTTATTTTCTGCAACTATTTGCACGACTGCAAGTTATTACATCTGGTATTCTTTTTCACATGTAACAAGTTAAGACTTACGAGCTCTCGCCCAAGAAACACTATACCTCACGTTCCAACTAGAAAGCATGAACCTAGCTAACAATAAGTTAATGAATTTTTTGTTGTATGTAATTTTTTTTTTAATATTAAGGGGCCACAAAAAAGGATTTTGCATTAGGCCACGAAAAATATAGGACCGGCACTGATCTCAAAGATCTTGGTTTCTCGTCTGCGCCCTCTGCTACCTTTCCTGATCAGCCAGTTTCAGACAGCTTTTGTGACACGCAGATCAATTCAGGAAAATATTGCAATTGCAACGGAGCTTTTCCACCACATCCGTACCTCCAACCCAACCAAAGTTCCAAAGGTGGCTCTAAAACTAGACATTAAAAAAGCCTACGACTCCTTGGATTTGAGTTTTATTCGAGAGACACTTTTGGCTATGGGATTTCCGAACCGTTTTGTGGATTTCATACTGACTTGTATTTGCTCTGTTACATACTCCCTCCTAGTTAATGGTGCTCCACAGGGATGTATTCTTCTACAAAGGGGGTTGCGACAGGGAGACCCTTATCCCCTTATATCTTAATTCTCTGTGCGGAGGTTTTATCTTCTAATCTTGCTACATTACAAGCTGCAGGAGATATTCAGGGTTTAAAGATTTCTAGACGGGCACCACAAATTTTGCACTTGATGTATACTGATGATCTTCTTATTATATCCATAGCAGATGATATCTCTTGTGCAAAGTTGAAAACACTTCTTGGTGACTATTCTTCGTCAACAGGTCAACAGATAAATGCTCATAAATTATTACTGCTGCATCACCCAAAACTTCATCCTCAGCTGGTGGATAAACTTTCACGTCAGTTTGGGTGCCCAACTACATCAATTCCACTCTTGTACTTGGGAGTTCAGATTACAAGTGATAGGCAGAAGGCGGCAACATACGCCCAATTGATTCATCGATTTGAACGAAAAACAAAAGAATGGATGTCTAAGTGCCTCAACCCAGCAGGCAGATTAACCCTCATCAATACATCCCTTACTCTCGCGGTTAACCATGTCATGCAGACGCAGTTACTTCCAGACAAGGTTCATAAACGTATTGATAAAATTACAAGATTTTTTTTTGGGCCATGATATCAAACTGAAAAGAAATTACACACCCTGGGTTGGGACTTGCTTACATTGCCTAGGAAACAGGGAGGATTGGGGATTTAGATGTGTAAAGAACATAACCAGGCTCTTCTTATGAAAGGGACATGCTCAGTTGCCGACCTTCCAGCACCACCAATTATACAACAAGTTTACTTTGGAGGGGTATAACTAAGGTTGCACCTTTTCTGCACCAGTATGCCTTCTCTATAATAGGTGATGGACAAAACACGAGCATTACTGATAATTGGATTCCTCATCAGTCCTTGTTGGAGGCTTCCTCTAATTCTGCTTCCTCTGCAAATAATGTTGCTTCTTTAATTCTGCCGGAGTCCAATACTTGGAATTATAGTTTGGTGCACCAGCTGTTTCCTCCACAGCATGCAAATCAGATTTTGGGACTTCATTTGCCTCAACAGCTGAGAAATGATAAGCTTATCTGGCCTTTTGCTGGAAATGGAGATTACATGGTTAAGACGGGTTATATTAAACTTTCAGAATCACGACGCTTACCTCTATCCACATCTTCACCATTGCTAGTTTCATGTGCCCGGCGTATTTGGAAACTGCAATGCCCTCAAAAAATCAGGCTTTTCCTCTCGAAAGCCATGAAGGAGGGGTTACCAACCTTTGACCTCCTTCACTCGCGTGCGATTAATTCACATGGCCTCTGTTACCATTGTGGAGTTTTCCACGAGACCACTAACCATTTACTTTTCTTATGTGACTTTGCTTCGCAGGTTTGGTTACTGATTTGGACACATCCTCTGTCCATTTATAGGCCTCCCAGTTCCTCCTATATTACCAGACCATCAACGGTAACAAATCTGTTACAATTGGAACTTCCAACGCAGTTCATGAGCCTTCTCCTTTATACTACTTGGCACATTTGGCTTTCACGAAATGCGGCTATCTACAAGCACCAGACTACGACGTCATCTCAACTATATCAGTTGATTATTGTGATGTGGAGAGAATTTCAATGGGCTTCTACCCACGTTGATCCATACCCACCTAACGGCCCCTACAACCTAGAGCATCTACTACTGTGAGACGACGCAAAGATATTTGGATTCATTGGATTCCTCTCAAACACCCATATATCAAGTTAAATATTGAAGGAGACTCCAAAGGTAATCCGGGAGTGGCGCGCAGGTGTTGGAATCATAGCAAGAGATTTTCGTGGCTCACTTATCTAGGCAATGGCATCCTCCTTGGGCTTCACGACATCACTAGTAGCGGAGACATTGGCTCTTTTTCTTGCAGCTCGCATGGCTTTACGTAACAACTGGACTGCTGTTTGGACGGAGACAGACTCTCTTGCACTCCTCACTATCCTTCGCAATGGTCCACCTTCGTCACCGTGGTATCTGTGGGGACTTCTTCATGAAACAATGCACCATTTACAACAGATTCCACATCTACATATTTCTCATGCTTACAGAGAAGCTAACAGAGCGGCAGATGCACTTGCAAATGAAACTGTCAGACGTCAACAACAAAATCCTGTGCATCTCTCTACGGTTGTCTGGGATTGGATTACTCCATCCTTTTTTGCTACAATTTTGTTTGATGATCGAATGGCGCGTCCTCAGCGTCGTGTTGTAACTGACACTTCTCCTCCTACTTAATAAATAAGCTTCCTTGCCTTCAAAAAAGAAAAAGAAAGGTAAATTAGATAGTTGTTGCACGCGATATCTTACACCCATAACATCATTTAAGATAATAAGTTGTATAAGTGAAGATACTACGCGGTTCCAAATATTCGCTACATAAGAACCGGTTTAACTCGAGTCCGCTGCATGGTTAGCTAGTCCATCGGTTGCCTGGTTACCCTCCCGATAGGTAGGAGATATTCTATAGTTTGGGATTGTTTGCAGGAGCTGTTATATTTCAGAAATCATACCAGTGAGGTATCAGGGGTGGTCGGATGTCCCGTTTAGAAAGTATACCTGGTTGGCCGAATCTGTCTCGAAGCAGATGTGATTCCAATACCGAGTAATAGTTGCATGTGTCGCAAGTAGCATTAGGTCTCCGCTGCAAAGTCGTGGTGATTCAAAGCCGTTATTAGCTGCAAAAGAGTTGGCTGTCAGATACATCAGATCAAGTTCAAACAAATTAATTGTTTCAGTAGCCAATTGAGCCGTAGGAAATTCTTCTTCCAGTTTATGCTTTCATCGTAGTCGAGAGACTTCCCCTTAAATTTCCAACGAGACTCCGATCGTTCGACTTACAGCGGTCAAGCACGAGCCCAGTAACCTCACTTCTATTACCTGGCCGTAGGGCTGAGCAAAAAGTCTGAATCCGCGGATTTGGCCCGCAACCGCCTGCAAATATGCGGGTAAAAACCAAACCGCTAAAGCAATGGGCCGGACACGGTTTAATAATCTAATCCGCACCATTTGGCGGGGCGGTTGCGGTTTGCATTTTTGATCCGCGGATTTGTCCGCAATCCGTAGGTACTATGGTAGTTATCTTAATATCCTAGGGATATTACTGGAAATGAAACCATAAAAACAATCGACCTAAAATACCTAGATCTATTTTTCATTTTCTTCTTATTTCTTTCTTCTTCTTCTTCTTCTTCTTTCTTCTTCTTTGCGGACCAGAGAAAGAAAATTTAATCCAGTAAGTCAGTCAGAGACAAGTCAAGAAGAAGAAATAATGGGTAATGGCAGTAGCACTTGCAAGAGCTAGAGCTGATTACGATCTCCTTATTAAACTTCTTCTCATTGGTGATAGCGGCAACTTTTTTTTCCTTCTAACTTTCTTTGTTTCTTTCTCCCCTTTCTAATTTTTTAGGGTTTTATTTTCATTTCATCAAATTCAGTGACTCTATGTGTGTACTTGGTTTAATTAGTTGAGATTTTTCTCAGATGGATTTTTTCTCGAGTTATTTTAGGGTAAGGAACAATTCCTGATTATGATTCATTTGAAATTTGATAATCTTGATTGGAAGGTGAAACTTCTTTTGATTTATGTTTCTTTGAGTTTGTTTGATTCGTGAAGATGGTACTTATTGGGTCGATTAACTTACTATGAATGAGTGATTGTGAAGAATCTATTTTAGGGTTCAAAAATGAAAATCTATTAGTTCGTATAATTTCGTTGCGATATGGGTTCGTTATAATCGGTTACAATTGATGATGGATATATATTTTTTTTCTCTGCTTCAAATCCGCGGGTCACCCGCGTCCAAACCGTTTAATCCGCAAATCCGCGGGTGACGGTTGCGGATACGGTTGGATTTTTCAATCCGCACCATTTGACGGTTTGAACGCGGGTGACCCCTAAACCGCAACCGTCCGTTGCTCACCCCTACCTGGCCGCATAACGCCTTGATCAACCAAGAAACGCCTAAAAGCCCAGTGTAGTAGAACGGCAAGATATTCTCCAACCAGTTTATTCAGACAGAGTGAGGACAAGGAGAAGCTACACTGTGATCGTAAAGTTAAATTCAAGTGCAGCCGTCAGATATGGAACTAATACGCATCTCTAGAATTCCAAAGACGTAAAAAAATAAATCTACAGCAACAAATCTCTGGCAAAAACTCTTATCATTTTTTCATCTCAATTTCTACGCTTAATTTAATAAAAAAAAACAATTCCTCACTCGACTTTACCCAAATTTTCTGAAAAAGCAGCAATAAGGAAAAACCAATAGCATCCCCAGATCTCTCTCTGGTTCTTCACTTTCATGCCCTAATTAAACTGGTGAAGATGATTTTTCTGAATTCTCTTTAGATCTTTCAATCTCTCTCTCTCTCTCGTTATATGCATCTCGTTTTGATCTGATTTAGGGTTTAATAATACGAATTCTGGATTGCAGATTTTTAGGGCAAGTTCTTCGAGGGGGAGTAGGAATGGAGTGGGGAACGGTACAGCATTTGGATCTTCGTCATGTTGATCGTGGACTCAAACCTTTACAACCTCATGCTGCTGCATTTCATCCTACTCAAGCACTTATTGCTGCTGCCATTGGAAACTATCTAATTGGTATGTAATTCAACCTGCAAATTCAACAGAATCAAGTGAACTTTGATCTTTGGAAACTAGATTCGTTACTGGATCATAAACTGCAGATCTCCTCAATGTTTAGGTTTCACATATTTCCACAATTAAGTTAACGAAATGAGGATCTTGAATTCATGTTAATTTGAACTGAATTGGATTCGTTTTAGTTAAGTTAGTGGAGTTTATTGTTAGAAGTTCGAATTA
>JAJJMA010138692.1:2488-42826 GCA_023529015.1 Papaver nudicaule
TTTGGCAAATTTGCCTCAGCGTATGGCTATATAAGCCTTGTAGAATTTTTGTTTGGCAAATTTGCCTCAGCGTATGGCTATATAAGCCTTGTAGAATTTTTGTTTGGCAAATTTGCCTCGGCGTATTTGACGCCGTATGTGAAAAGTAATGACGCAATAATTTGTTAACGGGGTTCAGCGCATAAAGCAAACCTACATCCCCGGATCTTATTTACTGCAGATTACAAAAATAAGATTTCTTGGGTATTATGCCCGCCCAAGACTTCGGATTTTTACACATATTCTTATGGATAGAATCTCTTGATAAACTTGGCATTCCATGGATGCTCAAGTTCTTTTCCATGCTCATCAACTAACACATAAGCTCCACTACCTGCTACACGCTTGACAACATATGGACCTTCCCAATTAGGCTCCAGCTTCTTACATCCTTTCTTCTTCTGATACGGCGGTATCTCTCTTAACACAAGATCGCCAGGCTGATAGTCTCTTTTCACTACACGCTTGTTGTATTCCCTGGCTAGACGGCGGTGGTAATTCTCCATATGAGTCAAAGCAATAAGCCGTTGTTCTTCCAAGTCATCTAGTTTTGCCAAGATTAAGTCTGTGTTGAGATTCTTCTCCCAAGCTTCGTGTTTTGTTGTTGGCAACATAACTTCTGATGGAAGCACTGCCTCAGCACCAAATGTGAGTAAGAAGGGAGATGCCCCAGTTGCTTCTCTAATTGTAGTTCTGTAAGACCATAAGACGTTGTGGAGATGCTCACACCATGCTTTCTTGTGCCCCTCAAGTCGCCTTTTTAGCCCCATTCCTATTGTTTTGTTGGTGGCTTCCGCCTGCCCGTTGCTTTGAGGATAGATAGGAGTGGATTTTCCCAGTTTAACGCCATATGTTGCCAACAGGTTTTCAATGTTTTCGCCAACCAATTCTTTCCCATTGTCAGTGCAAATTTCCGCTGGGACACCAAAACGACAGAATATATTTTCCCATATGAATGTGAATACTTCTTTTCCGGTTCTTTGTCTGAGCGCCTTAGCTTCACACCACTTTGTAAAATAATCTGTTGCCACGATAATATATTTACGCTGTCCCGACCCTGGTGTCAGCGGTCCAATGATGTCAATCCCCCACTTGGCAAAGGGCCAAGGGCTTAATACTGAATTTAACGAGACTGCTGGCGCTTTTATTTTGTTTGCATATAGCTGGCAATTCCTACACCGCTTAGCATATTCAGCAGAATCACCGTTCATCCACGGCCAGTAATACCCTTGCATCTTTACTTTCAGAGCCAGCGCTCTTTGTCCGCTGTGATTTCCACAGTCTCCCTCGTGAATTTCCTTTAACAGCTTCTTTCCTTCATCTCTTGATACGCATCGCAATAGTGGCCCAGCAAATGATCTTCTATATAGGACGCCGTCTCTTAGCTCATAATTTCTTGACCTGCTGATAACCTTGTGCGCTAAAAGTTTGTTTCCAGGAGTGGTGAGGTGCTCCAAGTAGTATCTGATAGGAACTCTCCAATCTGTTTCCGCTGACTCTTCAATATCTACCGCCAGGACCTCCTGCTGCCTTCTCCCTTCTATTGATGACATCTTTAATCTTTCAATAGCTATTGCCGGCACCTCTGGATCCGCCATCATTGAAGAGATAAATGCTAGTGCATCAGCATGTCTGTTGTCGTTTCTGCATATGTGTCTAAATTCAAGGCCAGTAATCTTGTTAGCATATTCTCTTGCCAATTGTAAATATTGCTTCAGCGAGCTATCATGTGCTTCATATCTGCCTAAGATCTGTCGAATGACAAGCTGAGAATCACTAGTCAAACGAATGTTGCTGATGTCCATTTCGATTATGAGTCTCATGGCGTGTATCACCGCTTCATATTCTGCCTCATTGTTTGTAGCTGGGAACTCTAATCTGAATGAGTGGACTATCCTTGAACCTTTTGGAGAGATGAAAATTATGCCAATTCCTTTGCCTTCTTTATTAGCTGAGCCATCAACATATACTTCCCACTGGTTTGGATCTCTTTTCAGCAAGTCTGGGACTCCTTCATCTGGATCCTCCTTCTCCATAAATGGAATATCTTCAGTTTCTTCTTCTTCTTCTTCAATGGGAAAGTCCGCCAGGAAATCAGCGATAACTTGAGACCTTTGCGCTGTCCTTATTTCATATTTGACGCCAAACTGATCTATCTGAGCATTCCATTTTGCAATACGCCCTGCTCTTTGAGAACTATGAAGAATAGCTTCAATAGGAGTTTTGGTGAGCACCGTTATGGGATGAGCATGAAAATATGGGCGAAGTCTGCTAGTGGCGAAAACCAGAGCTAGTATTAGCTGCTCTATCTTAGTATAATTCTTCTCAGCGGGCTGCAGAGTTCGACTAATATAATAAATTGGTGTCTCTCCTCCTTTTGTCCGCACTAAGACTGCACTGACCGCTGATGATGTGGCCGCCAAGTAGACCCTTAGTTCTTCTCCATGTTCCGGCGGCTGAATAGCTGGCAAAGTAGCTAAATACTTTTTTATTCCCTGAAAAGCCTCCTCATGGTCCTTTGTCCAGTTGCACTTTTCTCCTTTCTTCAGCATTTGGAAAAATAATTTGCACTTGTCAGAGAATCGAGATATAAATCTGTTAAGAGACGCCAGTACACCATTTAAGCGCATAACATCCTTCAGAGTTACCGGCGAGGGCATTTCCAAAACAGCTTTGACTTTGGCCTGATCTGCCTCTACTCCTTTCTTTGTGACAACATAACCCAAAAACTTTCCAGATATAACACCAAATACGCACTTTGCTGGGTTAATCTTTAACTTAGTTATTCTCATGTGGTCAAAAATTTCTTTCAAGTCTTGTACATGATCCTTCTTTTTCTTGCTCTTGACCAACATGTCATCGACGTATACTTCCATGGTTTTGCCTATCCACTTCTCAAACATATCTTGAGCCATCTTTTGGTATGTAGCGCCAGCATTCTTAAGACCAAACGGCATTCTAGTGTAACAAAATAAACCTTTGGTAGAGAAAAAAGCTGTATGACGCTGATCCTCTTCAGCCAGCGGAATTTGGTTATATCCAGAATAACCATCCATGAAAGACAGCAACTCATGCCCAGAGGTAGCATCAACGGTCTGATCTATGCTAGGTAATGGAAAGCTATTTTTGGGACACGCCCTATTCAAGTCGCTGAAATCAATACATATTCTTACCCCTTTATTCTTCTTAGGAACCACCACCATATTGGCTATCCATTCCGGATATTGAACTGGTCTAATGATTCCTGACGCTTTCATCTTATCAATCTCAGCCTCCACCGCTTCCTTGTACGCCGGTGCCAACTTCCTTGGACGCTGTTTGAATGGCCTAATCCTTGGATCTATGTCCAACCTGTGGCATGCAGTTTTTGGATCAATACCCGGCATCTCGTTCATGCCCCAAGCAAAGACATCCACATACTCTTTTAGTAAAGCTTCTAACCGCCGAGATTCTTCTTCACTCAATAAGGTACCAATTTTTACTATCTTAGGAGCACCTTCTTCACCTATGTTGATTTCCCTTGTAGGCTCTACCGCTGTGAAATGCAAATCTGGTTCACCCATAGGTGAAGGTTCCTTTAATTGCTATAAAGGTGCCGCTGAAGGTCCTGCCGCTGACTCATCCTCCTTCACAGAAACAATGTATTTGTTGGGATCAGCGACTAGTTCAGCTATTTCTTTAGTCTTAGTTGCTTCTTTAGTCTGCTTCTTTTTCTCAATTATCTTTGCCTTTCGAGTTTCACGCATCTTGACGTCTACCTCATTACATGCCTCTGCTGTTGATGAGTCGCCAATGTATTCAGCTACCCCTTCTGGAGTTGGAAATCGCAACCGCTGATGATAAGTAGAAGGTACTCCCTTGATGCTGTGCAACCATGGTCTGCCGAGGATTGCTGCATACGGCGAGTCTACCTCCACAACACAGAAAGTAGTATCCATAATCAGCGTTTTTGTCGTAACAACCTTCATCTTCACTTCTCCTTTGGGTTTGGATGCTATCCCATTAAATCCATAAATACTATATGACGAAGGAACTAATGCCTCTACTGGCTCTTCTTTAGAGTCCATAGCCTGGTACGCTGAGTTGAAGAGAATATCAACAGAGCTCCCTGGATCTACCAATACTCTTGGAACCTTGAACTTTCCTATCTGGATAGTAAGGACCAAAGGGTTCAAGTGACTTCTTGCCTCAGGTGATAGCTCTACCGCCGAAAAACTGACTGGTTTTTTCATCCATTCCAGTAGTGGGCTGTTCTTGACGGCTACACTAAAAATCTCTTTGCCACTGCTATCCCTCTTGTGAATTCTTGACATTACATTATTGTGAAATTCATCTCTGCTGATTGTTGAATGCACAATTGAGAAACAATTCAACTCTTTCAAATCACGCTGAACTTCAACCTCAAATACTTCAGGCTTTGGCTGCACTGCTTGGACTGGCTGAACCTCCAGTGGTGGCGCTGGGGGTAATTCTAAGAAATCCTGAAATCTTCCCATACGGATGAATCTATGAACTTCTCTTTGAACTCCTGTGCAGTTTTCAGTTGTGTGGCCGTGAAACTGATGATACTGGCAGTATTGGCTAGTGTTGGAAATAGGGTTCGCAGGATTGCCTCTGTTAAAAGGATAGCGTATTTCATTCCTTGATGCTGAACTTTCTATCTGTCCAAATGCATCGGTATAAGTGACACGGAGCTTTGGTAGTGTGATGTCTTGGAAATCTGGATATCCTGGCTTTCTATCGCCGAATCTTCGATTATCATTGTTGAATCTTCTATCACCATTCCCTTGTCGCCGATTATCATATCCTCCTCTGTTGTCGCCGTAATTTCTTCTATCATTATTGGCGTATCTACCTCTGTTGTCTTGATCATCTCTTCCTGCATAAGTATCTCTTTTTCCTTGATTCCACTGCTGATTACCATTCTGTTGATACTGCTGACGCTCTTGTGGCTGCTGATGCGGGACAACTGCCGCTGAAGGTTTTGCTGCTTCTGCTTCCAATTTTTTGTGTTCTCTTCTAATCCATTCCTTTCTTGCTTCTTCTTGCTCTTCTGGCGACAAATTGTTGATAGAGTGAGCATGCTTTGCCCTTTCTTTCTTCTGGCGCTCCTCTTCTTCTTGCATTTCTTCATATATCAACCATTCATTCTGTCTTGCCCTCAATTCTCCTATATCTGCCACTGGTGTCCAGTATAAGGACTGGAACATCTGATCCGTTGTTTCCATTCCGCTAATAAATGCTCCCATCTTCTCTTTATCAGATACCGCTGAACCTACCTCAGTACACAATTTTCTCCACCTCATGATGTAACTTCTACACGTTTCCGAAGGTCTCTTCCTGTTGTTAAACAATTTCTCTGCCCCAGGGCGCACTCTCTTGTTTTGAATGTAATTTGCAATAAATTTCTCTTCCAACTGTGTGTATTTCTCAATTGACTTCTCCCCCAGACTGCCAAACCAGACCAAAGCTTCATCCTTAAGAGCGGCAGCAAACGACATGCACATTATTGGATCTGAACCAACCCATGCTTGTAAATCTCTTTTGTAGCTCTGTAAGTGCAATGTAGGATCTCCTGTACCATCGAAGATTGATGAAAAGGTTGGCATACTAAATCTCTTGGATACATGTCCATACGTAATTTTATCTACAAATGGTGTCTTTTTTGCTTCTGAAATTGCCTTTTTTAGTTTATCATCTTTTGTCTGACCGGCAGCTTCTTCTATTTTTCTCTCCATACGGCGTAATCTTTTTGAAACGTACTCTTGTATATCTTCCAGCTTGCCCGAGTCAGCGTAACTTTCTTCATCGTGATTAGATTTTCCAGTCTTCTTACTTCCTTCTTCTTTCTTCACTGTGGATGCCGCCACCTCTGGTCTTGCAGATCTGCTCTTCTGAACTTTGTGCACTGTATGAGTTGAGCGACTTTTACTACGGCTTTTACTACGACTTTCCATTAACTGCTTATGCTGCTGAGCTAATTGTAAGTTGCTCTGAAGGATAATGTCCATCTGTCTTTGCATCTGCAACTGCATCTGAGCTTGATTTATGGTGCTTTGCTCAAAGAACCTCTTTAGCAATTCTTCAGTAGCGCTTGTGGATTTTCCCTCTGATACTGTTATTGGTACCGTTCTTGATGCTCCCACAGCTGCTACCATTCTACTACTACCTCCTATTTCTTTTGTGTTACCAGCTGCCCTCGAGGGTAACCCATTAGAGTTGAGATTGCCGCCTACTACTCTTGATAGTCCTTCTACTGCATGAGACGTGTCGCCGGGAATCGCTGTTTCTTTGATGGTGCCGTCTTCCACTGCTTTTCCTTTACTTTGTACTAAGACCTCTTCTTCCTCATCCTCTTCTGGTATTCCATCCAAATGTGTGATATCTTGTATCAAAATAGGACCCAAAGCCTCTGTCTGCTGTTGAGGTACCGCTGACTGTGTTGCTGCTGTTTGCTGTGAAGGTACTGCTGACTGCATTGTTGCTGTCTGTTGTTCTGGTGTCGGCGCCATTGGCTGTTGCTGCTGACTCACTGGTTGCGGTGTTGTTGATTGTTGTTGATGGATCACCTGCTGTGGTGTTGTTGACCACTGACTAGCATTGCCATTCAAGAAAAGATCGTGTGCAAAACCTAACGGTGGTACCGCTGAACTTCTCAAGTTGTGCCGATTAGGAAGGGGAACAGACTCAGCGGGTGTAGGAAATTTCGAAGCTTTACTTGTTGACGCTGTACCTCCTTTCCGCTTAGTCGTCATTTTTGGTATCCTGTGTAGAAAACAACAAAAGCACTTCCTGACAGTATTAAGCTAGCTTGACTGTTAGCAAATGCCAAATTCGTTAGTGGAGGCGGTTGAACAATTTCTGACAAAGTAGCAAACAAACAAAATAGCACAGAACAGCAGCAACAACATTTGCAGAGCGTGACCTAGTCTTGTCGGCAGTTGGAAGGAAACCCTAAGTTTCGAAAACTCATTGAAACCCTAAAAACACCAAAGTTTGATAATCATACTCATATCAAAGATCAAAATCTGTACGGCATGAAGGTTTTGTTGACAACTTTTCATAACATTTGTAATCCGAAACCACACTATGACATCTAGAATAGGACATATCTGCTAAGAATCATGTTTAACATAACAATCCACCCTCATCCTAGATTTCTAATGATGTATATGAACTTATTATGCAAACAAAAGTTTAGAAGTATTTCAGACAAGAAACCCTTATTACGTGCTCCAACACATCTAAGAATATACTAATGACGTCCAACATGCCTTAATAGAAAGGTTTTCTCATGGTTTTATAAAGATTTGACAAGAACAGTACCATAAGTGCTGTTAAAACACTAGCATCATAAGTGCTGTTAAATAGAAGACTAATAAATTTACAAGCATATGTATGGTTAGAAACCACCAGCAACATAAGTGCTGTTAATCATACTCACAACATTCTATAATTCCTAACACAAGAGCTTTTTAAGGTTCAGCCTCCTTAACAATAATAAACACATTTATGACTTCCATAAATGGAAAGTCTAAGCTTCTCTAACACAACAGCATAACCAATACTTAAAAACTTCAATATCACACAAAAATAGCTCAAGTTTCATGAAAACAAGAAGAAAATTTTTTGAAAATCACAGGTTCAATCCCTGTTTCTAGCGCCAAAATGTAGTTGGTAAAATCCCCATAGTGAAGATTTTACCAATACACCCCTATTTAAGACCATAAACAGAATATAATACACACACTTAGAGTAAACATCATTCCACATATAGATCAGCACTTATGCATGAACAGGAGACAATACTAAAGATAAATATCAAGCATAACATAACAATTGAATAAGCCAACTCTCAAATATATATTATTATTGATGGAATCCATGCATCTCACCTTGCTATGGATCTCTCTACAGCATATCAAGATCTTACCAACAGTTTGAATAACAGAGAGTTAGGACTTGCTTCCTCTCGATTAGCCAAACCCTAGCAATCACTTTTCCAACCCCTTCCAACGAGGGCGTACACTGCCTTATATAGGCGTTTACAAGTAATGGAATACAGCTAATAAGTACAAACTACTCTGACACTATTTGTCCTGTTCCTCACCGCCTTACCGCTATACTTCTTCAATAACTCAGCGCCTTTCCTTTCTAACTTCAGCGCCATCCCGTTGTGTAGGATAAGATCAATGACTCAGATTCCACTGAGTCAACCATTCAACTCTGCCAACCCGACCGTTCTGCCCAACATTAAATGCTCAACTAACTTATTCAGCTTTTGTCGAGGCTTTACCGCTGATGTGATTCTTGAGTATACCGCTATCCCCAGGAAGTCTTCAGCGTTCTTCTGTTGCAGGTGACTACCGCTGACAGGAGCCGCTGTCACATATACTTCTTCTCTTAGGAATGCCCTTATTAACACAAATCTTTACTTAAGTTCTTACTATTTGGCGTATGGCATTTTCTTCACCTACAGAAGAGTTGAAGAAGACTGAAGATCAAACGAAGACATCCGGCTTCACATTCAAGAGGTTAGTGAATTTAAATAATGTGATTCCATTATATTTTACACTTGTGCTACAAAAGACAAAAACATAACTTAATGCTTGAGATTTACGTTATGACTTGATCACTTGTGATCAGTGTGTCTTAAGATATAACTCCACTTTATAGCTTGCGGTATTGTTGTTTTAGTTATTACGTTCCATATTGCTTAGAGCTTTCTTTTCTTCTCTGTCTCTAAGTGATATAAGGTTTTTCCTAAAACCTGCGAGTTGGATATATCAGTTGTGATGTTGCCTCGGTAGTATTACGAGATTTAATCCATTACAGTATTGTGTCTCGACTTACCTTGTCTGACTCTGTCGGATTGATTGGTACGTACTTGTATGTGCTAAATGTAGTAGAGAGCGTGACTCACACTTATGTTGTGTAGACTCGATATACTACTGTTCTGAGTTCGAATACTACGCCATGGTTTGGCTCTGATTACTAAAGTTCTGGAGCATTTATTTGATTCTCTACATATGAACATCTAGAATGCCATAGCGTGATTTCGAAACCATATTCTTGTTATCTCATCTTATGGACTTTCAGAGTTCGAAACCTCAATGTAGGTTTTGGTAAAACTTAACTTTGATTTCGAAACCATAATCTGGTTTTTTTATCTTAAATGTTGTGACCAATGAGAGAACTTGAGTTCGAAACGATGTTTGCTGGCTAACAATGACTTGAGAATCGAGACCAATGAGTCTTGACCATGTGAGTTCTAAAAGGTCGAAAAGACCCTGGGGTTTCCTAAAGGTTTATGTGAACCGGGAAATAAACCTGTGCGTCAAGGACAAAAAGGTGTGATGCTGAAATGTCTCTTGACCACATGGACTCTCAAGTTCGACACCAAACATTTGTGACGAGATTAATATGTGTTTCTTGTTTCGAAACCTTGACCAAGGTTTTGTTAAAAAAAAATCTAAAGTTCGAAACCTTACTTTGGTTTCGCTATACGAAATCTTGATTTGGGAACCTAAACTTGGTTTCAGTCATATATGAACTTTAGGATCCGAAACTTTAATTTGTTTTCTGGCAAACATAATGTAGATTTCGAAACCAAAAAATGGTTATCTCAGAATGCGTATTTTCGAAGTTCAAACTCTACCATTTTGAATAGTGCTTCAACAAATTAATGAGTTTGATATTCTCAGTTTGAAGTTTGAATTTGTTCATCTTCAATGTACAACTAAGATGGTGAGTCATAGTCAGAAATTTGGTTCGTCGCTCTAGTTAGTAGACACATGATTTCTGATCAATATTGTACGTGATTAGATCTTAGTATGGATATACTACTTAATCAAATATTCATTTGATTTCTCATTTGATGTTTTGATTTGAATTCTTGGATATCATTAACGTGATCATCTATATTGGAATCGAGAATTCAGGAGATTCAACAGTTTTCTATTACTCGAAGAATCATACACCGTACTTTTATTGGTATATCTTTTTTTATGATTCGGAATATCCTTTGAACCTACGTGTTCACTTAAGTTTAACACACAAGGCTTGTCCACGTCTGTTGTAGGGGGTAAAAACCCCTCGGTCCACGTGTCTCGCATCCAGGAAGCAAAACTACACCGAAAGGATTGGTAGCGATATTTCGGATTGATAAAGGAAGAGAAGCTACACTGGAGCGAAGTAAAGACTCGGAGGGAAAGGACCGAAGTCCAGGGTTCAGCCTCGGTGCTTAAACCGCCTTACTCGACAGAAACTGACACCACCACGATTGAGTCTTTTGTCTTTATTAGCTGTAAACCACCCAAGCTCGGCCTATATAAGGCGAGCTTGGAAAACGTTGTAAGGGTTGGATTCTTGTTTGGTGGAGCCTAAGTAGCAAGAGAGAGATTAGGTTTGTAATCTCCTCTGGTTCCTTAGGGTTTATTCATGTAATCTCAGCATTAGAAATGCATAGAAAGTCTTCTTATATCTTATCTTTATCGCTTTATTTAGTCTTTATTTACTGTTCATAGCATCCTCGATGCTGTTCTTGATGTCTTCGGACTGCTAAACCACAATTAATAACTGTATGTGCGAGTAGATCTGATGGATATGGTATCTCGAGTACCTATGCAGATTTTCTACTCGTACATCTGTGATGATACGTTTATGCGGAACGTTGAACCACGTTGGACCAGATCCCACTTCCACCTAGGATCGTTCTGGCCCGTCCAGCAAAGCCTAGGAAGTGATGTCGACATTATCAAAGTTGATGACGACATTTGGAAGTAATAATACCTTAAGGAGATTTTCGAAACAATAGGACACGTTTTCGAAATTAGCTCTTTGCCAGGGAGCATACAGTATTTGGTAAGCACTATATTTCGAATTAATGAAATATCTAAATATACCTTTTGAGTATTATTTGCTTTGAATTCTTTTGGCCAATATTGAAAAATATTTTTTATTTATTGAAATATATTTTTCATTAATGTAAAATGCTAAAGTATTAGATTTCATTAAATGCTATGAGTCTATGTGAGGTATTTCGGAACTAAATGTGAAAATGTGCTTTCCGAAATTAACTTAGCCTCATTTCAAAGCTAAAGCCTTAGTCAATATAAATAGGATTGGTTTCTCTCCTAAAAGCTTTGTCCCTCTACCAAGCTCTTCTTCGGAATTGTAAGCTTGTGTTTATTCACTTTTCCTTTCAGTTACCTTTAAGCTTTTGCTTTCGGTCTGGATTAGTGAAACTCTTCTCTTGGGGATCGAGAAGCCTAGAAGTATCTCTTACGGGAAACTAGTTTATGTTTGCTAGTCTTCTTTGTATTGTACTTGTGTTCTATTCTATCACGTCTATCAAACCTTGCGATCTTGTTTATTCTATGGTCTTTCTCTTCTACTTTAAGGCCACTCAAGATCGTTGTGATTAGAACATACTCGTATCTATTAACCTGGATTTTTCAGTAAGTTGCTTTCAGTTTGTGTGCCTAACCTATATATTGAGTGGAATCAAGATCGTTATTATTGGATTTGTTTTGCAGGTACATTGTTCTTCACGGTCATACATATTGTATTGCATCCATTTATTGCTTGATTCCAACTGGGACGACAAGGTTGCTCTTTCGGGAGTTTTGGATTTGAAACCTTGATTGATATCTCGAGGGGTTTATTACCAAGTAAACTTAAATATCCTCGCTCTTGGTGTAAAACGACTTCGGTGAAATATCTGTAAGTTTCCAAGGATATCATCTAGCGATTAGACCCGTCGTTATTTGGTTGATGTCCATAAGGTTGTAATCGTCCGATTGGAGGTCGGGTAGCGATAGTCTTTACGACGGGCTGTGAGTCAACTCCTAGGCGAGACAGTAAAGGACGTCTGTTTGTTTAGGGGAGTACATGTGCGTGACCACTTTGTTGTGGTTGGAGGCGTAGGAATACTGAGGGAAAATCTTTGTGACTAATAGTCGTATTAGGGTCATATTGTCTTCACCAGCTAGTCCGAAGTCTGAGAGTAGGTGTGTTGGCGGATTAATTCTTAAGAGTATTCAAACTGGACTAGGTCCCGAGGTTTTTCTACGAGTTTGTAGTTTCCTCGTTAACAAAATTCTTGTGCGTACTTTACTTTATTTCTGCATTATATTTGACTTGTCATTTATAATTAAAGTATCGTACTTGGTTGTTGACATAGCATCTCGGAATCTTGTATTGACTCCCTTGTGCAAATCAATCAGTGACGAAAGAGATCTTGTTCTTGAGTTCTTGATTACAGGAACCGTTCTAGGTTTGACTTATATGTGGACTAAATTAAAAGATTGGTGGTGTACTCGGTACCCTCATCTTTTCAATGTAGGGCTAAGCAGTATTGCCAATTTATTTAGTATCTGATCTATTGGCTGTTAGGTATAAGATCTTTATGCAGATTTTATACTGACACAATCAAATTCATAAAGGAAGTTCAATCCTCTAAATTTCAATCGTCTTTTGTTACTAGAATAACATGAGGAATTGTTAGATTTTAATTTCTTTCTCTTTAAATGATTCTCTTTAATACTCTTATACAATGCTACAAGTATTGATTTGATTCTTGTAGTACAGTGGTAAAGTTGTTGGGTGCTGACAACGGCGACCTGAGTTCGAAACTAGTCTGCATCGGGATGGAAGAATTTTCTTTATTTCTTTGCCTAGCTACCTGGACTCGCAGGCAGTAGGCTTCGGTCCAACCTTTAATATAACCTTTCAAATTCAAATTCAGATTAAAAAAAAAAAAAAAAAAGTAGTAGGCTTCGATCTCAGTTTGGTATTAATAAATGGGGCAAGTATGATTTGCGTGACTGCTGATAAGGGTATCAATTGAGGTACTCCAATTCATACAAAATAAAATATCTCTATGTATAGATTGTACACCCCCGCTAATTTGGACCCTGAATTATCCAAGGCTGCTAATGGGTAGGGCTGTCACTAATAGTCTGAAATCCGAAATCCGTTTCCAAAAAATCCAGATCCTATAGGATTTTATCCATTATATCGGATATCGGATCGGAATGCTTATCGGAATTTTTCCCCTTAACGTAACGGAATCTGATTAGACCCCATCCGATGGTTAAGTTCCACATCCGATAACACATAGGGATGTACTTGTAATTTCCATCACCCTAATGTATTAGATGTCGAGAGAAATAGGGAAAACTCATTTCCCTTTTCTTTTCATTTCTTCTTCTTCTCTTCCGAGTCCTCTTAGTGCTCTCACTCTCAACAATCAATCAATTGATAACAATCAATCGAGTAATCAGGAGGTATTAAATCTTCCCTCTTATTCTTCAGTTAATTTCAGGTATTAAATCCTATAGGGTTGTTGTGTGTGTAATTGTTAACGCCGATTGTTAGAAAATTAGGGTTTATGATATTGGGTAATCTTTAGATTTTTGTTAGGGTTTATGTGTTATTGGATTTGGGTTTCTGTTGTAAGTTGTAATCGTTTTGATTTTTAAATCTTTGATAATCAATTAGGGTTTCTAATATTGGGTTTTCTGTGTAGGTAAGCTAATTGCAATTGGAAATGCCTAAAAACAAACAATAGCTGCATCAAAATCGACTGCAACTCCCTCAATGTCAACTCCTTTACCTCGATCAGTTGATATTCATATGGCCTCTGCCTCACAATCACAAGTACAACAATTACTACCAGAAAATGTTGTAGGTTCAGCAATTGGGAATACACCTGGAAGTGGTACTGGACCTATTGGTACTAGTAGGAGGAGACCAGCTGCAGCAATTGGTTCAACATCTCAATCTGAAAACCATAAAGAAGAAGGGGATCCTATGTCAGACTCTAGTGGCTCTCAATCTGATGTAGATGTTGATGAAGATCCACTTATAACTGCTCTAAATAAGAAACTCAGACAAACAAGGTCAAAGGTGTGGTCTGAATTTGAAAGGGTTGTTGTACTGAAGTTTAACAAGAAACATGAGAAGGTGGATGTTGTAGAAGCTACTTGCAAACACTGTCACAAGGTGATTGAAGCATGAAGTGCAACTGGTACTAGCAGGTTATCTGGTCATCTAAAGATTTGCCTAGAGAAAGAAGAGAACAAGCCAGGTCAGATGAAAATTTCTACTGCACTTAAAATAGCAGGTAACCAAGCAACCAAACTAGCTAATTGGAAGTACGGTCCTGCAATTACTAGGTTATGGGCTGTTAAGATGATTGCTAAGTATGATTACCCTCTGAACATGGTTGAACATTTTTACTTTAGAATGTTTTGTAAGTCTTGAACCCTGCTGCTAAGATGATGTGTAGGAACACAACTAGAAGTGATTTGATGAAATTTTATGGTGAATAGAAATAAGAAATGCAACTAGTATTGGATAATTTGAACTTTAGATGTTGTCTTACAACTGATATGTGGACTACCAAGCATACTAAAGATGGATATTGTTGTGTAACATGCCACTACATAGATGATGCATGGAACTTGAATAAGAAAACATTAGCTTATATTCTAGTGCCATCACCACATAAAGGAGAAGTTCTCACAGAATGTATCAAAAATTGCTCACTTGAATGGAACATTGATAGGAAATTATTTGTTGTAACTGTTGATAATCATGCTGCAAATGGTGTTATGATGAGAAATTTGATTAGATGGCAACATGGTAAGGATTGTCTACTTCTTGATGGGGAATGTTTCACATGAGGTGTAACAATCATATTCTTCATTTGGCTGTACTAGATGGGATGAAAGTTGCTGCTAAGTTTGTGCTATCAATTAGAGAATGTGTTAAGTATGTTAAGTCTTCACAAGCTAGGAAAGAGAGGTTTGCAATGGCATTATCACAATGTACGCTCTCTGGTAAGGCAGTTAGTTAGATGTGGATACCAGATGGAATTCAACTTATGTTATGATTAAGAATGCAATTGACTTGAAAAAAGGGTTTGAAAGACTAGCTGACTGATTATGAGTTATTTTGTCTTCCATGTGAAGAGGAGTGGCAACAAGGCGTAGTTATTTAATAATGTTTAGAGGTGTTTAATGATGTTTCAACCAAGCTTGCAGGTATTAAGTATCCAACTACAAATCTGTACTACAATGGGGTGTATAAAGTTAACAAAGGCATTCAAGAATGGGAAAATAGTCCTTATGAGTATATCAGAGAAATGGGATTGAAGATGAGAGAAAAGTTTGATGCATAATGGCTTGAGAGTAATTTGGTGATGAGAATTGGAGTTGTTTTGGATCCTAGGTACAAGGCAAGATGGGTAGAGTTTCGTTATAAGAAATTGTATGGATTCAGTGGGTATGCAGGGGAGTATAACAAATTCAGAACAAAATTGACAGCTCTTTTCAATGCATATGATTCACAAAACTCAAATGCAGCTGAGAATTATTTTGGCAGCCGTAGCTCAGTCTCTATCTCAAGTATGATGGATTCAAGCAATGCAGATGATAGTGATCCTGATTATGATGAGTTTTCGATGCAAAACAGTGAGTTTGAGGTGCAGAAATCTGAGTTGGAGAAGTACTTAGAAGAACCAGTGCTTAACAAAGGCTCACCAAAGGATGATTTTCTGTTTGATATCTTGATTTTGTGGAAGCTAAATGCACCTAAGTACCCTACTCTTGCAAAGATGGAAAAATATGTGTTGGATGTTCCAGTCACTAGTGTGGCATCAGAATCTATGTTTAGTCATGGTGGTAGAGTGCTGACAAGACACAGAATTTCATTAGATCCAGAGTGTGTTGAAGCATGTATGTGCTTAAGTGATTGGTTGCCAGACTTCTTTTGTGAAGGTAACATTTCTATTCTTTTACTTTATCTTCACAGTTAGTTAGTTATATTTGTGTTGCTTCATCTGTTCTGATTCTGAGTGTGTTGTAATGTTGTTAATGCTGATATGGAAGTCATGGAAGAAGGAAGTATTGAGGTAGCAGCCAACCAGAACCAGAAGCAGCAGCGCAGAGTGTGAGCAGCAGTTCTTTGTGTTGTGTTTCAGTCTTTCAGTGTTTCTTTTGTTTGTTTTTGTGTTTCTTTTCATGTGTGAGAGTGAATTGAATGTTTGTTTGAAACTCTTTTGAACTTTTTGGTGTCTAAAGACAGTTTGGATGTGTGAATTCTGAACAGAATGAATGTGTGAATCACTGAATTGAACTGAAAGTTAACTTAGAATCTGTATTTTCAGTTTTCTACTTGATAACGGAATTTATCAGATTAAAATCCGGTATCCGAAGCTTAACCTATCGGCATCGGTTTTTATTTTAGGAGATCCTATAAGATGTTATCGGCTATCGGAATTCTGATAACCCTTAACCTATCAGAATCAGATTTCCCAAAATCCGTCGGATTTTCATCTGTTCACAACCCTACTAATGGGGTAGCAAAATAGGAGGATGTACCAAATCTAAGGCAACAAAATATGTTTTGTCCTATCTGGAAAGAAAAAAAAATCTGAAGATTTTGGGACACCCACCCTATTTCCGTACTCCTAGTAGAAATCTCGCCATCGGCGGGCTTGATAATTTTATGTTTGCACTACTTCCATAATCTGACGACTCTCTAAAACGGTACCAAAGCACCTCATTTCACATAACTCCCTGACCTCATCACCCCCACCTCCAACCAAGAACTAGCGTTTTCTATTAGAGTATAATGCATGTATTAGTAGCAAGGTAACACGGGCATTCAAGGTTACCTGCACAAAAGATTCAGATAACCCAGGCCAAGTCAGTTTACAAGATAAATGTAATTGTTCAAGATAACTAGTTTGATGTTTTCTTCTAGTCCAGGTTTATTGATCATATCACTATAAATAGGAATCACAATGTAAATGTAAAGCCATCCCTAGTGTCACATAATTCTGGAGATCAATAATATCATCAGCCTTACAGGGTTTCTCCGTGGAATAACCGACATCAATAGTAGGCCGAACCACGTTAAACATCGCCTCCTATTCGATTTTGATTCGTAGAATTAATTGTATTTGCTCGCTTATTTTATTTTATCATTGATTAATCTTTAATTTGTTTGTAAATAAATGATATTCATCTTGACATATCAAAAATTCAAAATTTTCGGTCCACAAACTACGGGAGAGGAGGTGTTTTGCCCTATGATGGGACAGGTATCCAAATTATGTCTAAAACAGAGAGATGCTTTGCCCGTTGCCACATACTGTAATACACCGACATCATCCACACAATATCCCACAGAGTAAACGACGGTAGTGGGTATAGAACTAAAAAAATTGCTCAAAGTTCAAACCATTGACCGACTTGACCAACAGATTCTGTCATCCCCTTAACCAATAATCATCTGACATTTCTATATGATATCGACATACTCAGCTTGCGTGTCATTTATATTCGTCATAAACTCGACACGTGTAGTCCATAACAATCCTTGTCATACTACCTGCCCCAAACTTATTCGGTGTAAAGTGAACTAAACATTTATAATATGTCGACAAAACAATATTAAACAGGAGACCCGAATTCGACATTTGCTTATAAAAAGGAAATCCAGAAGCAATCACAAACCATCTACAAAACTAACAGAAAACTAGTTTCTCAACCAGTTCGTTTGCCAAAATTTGCTCTAGAATTCTTTTCTTTTCTGGCTATCTTTTTGTGCATCTTTTAAGTTTCATTAGTGTCTGTTAGAAATCTAGAACCTAATTTACCTGTACTCAAAACATGGTAGGATGTGTAGAATGTGGGACGAGAAGAAATCCATGCCGATGCAGGGTATTCGGACCAACACTAGGGTGCGTGGCGTTTTGTGTCGCAGCAGTGGTAGAGTGGCCAATTGGAGCGTTTGTGTACATCTTTAAACACGTGAAGGGTAAGCGTATCATGGGTCATCCTGCTCGTTCTGTTTATCCCAAGGTTTCCAATTGCATACCTATCTAATCAACTATGGGAGACTGATTTTTGAGCATCATCAATTTCTTGCCTAAAGGAAGATAATCTCAGTCCTAGATTCCCAGTACAGTTTGTCCAATTGCACCTTCGTCTTATGAATGCGGCAGTTGTTGTTTTACTATTTGATGAAATATCTATGTATCTTTTATGAGCTTTCCATTGTTCTGGTGTGACAAATATTTTCTGAATAAACTTTCGTGTTAATAAAAATGAATATTGAGTTTGAGACATTAGACAAAATGGGTGTGTATCCGATTACAAGGTCGTTGCAGCATAAGCAAGGGCACCTCGCAGCTGACCTTAGTATATACTTGCAAATGGTATTGACTAGGACTTTCTTAGGCTTAGTCTTATGGTGTCCAGTCTAGTATACTAGACTGGACAGCCACGTCAGATAGTACTCTAGAGGCGTTCTTATGGGTTTGGAGAGATTGGACGTCAAGTTGCTGAACCGTTCAGCGCTGAGCGCTGAATCAGCGCTCAAAAATTTTGGACGTTGGATTATTTAAACGGATAAGATACAAAAGATATATTAATAGATTTATTAAGATTCTGTGAGAATATTCTTTTAACGCTGAACCGTTCAGCGTTTTCCCGCTTTTTCAGCGCTGAACCGTTCAGCGTTTCCGTAGTAGCTACTACTTGAACTACTACCAAATGCTAGGAGAGAGAAGTAGTACTACTACTTTAGACCACGCTTTTGGTGAATCTAGTACCCAACTAGTAGCCCCATAAGACTAAGCCTTAAGCCCTTGCTGGGAGAAAGATCCCAAACTCTCGTACTTATGGTAAATCATAAGCTGCATCCTCTATAGCTTTAAAATCAATTTAGGCACTACCGAACGAGCACCATCCTCCCAAGGCAAATTGAGCTGAAAATTAATGCTTTAATGTGGTTTACTGAATCAGAAAACAAAGCCAATCTTAGAAGTAGAACCACCTCCAAAACTCAATGGATAATAGCACTAACAATGTAAGTGGATCCTAAGTTCCAAACTCTGGATAACTAAGTAGAACTAGAACTAACTCAGTCTCTCTCATTTCACAAACAAAACATACTAAATGTTTAACCATTCTGCTGTAGCCTTTTTACTAATTCTAATTATACAGTCATTAGCTTTCTCAATTCTCACTGTAATATGCTGATATCGCTGTTTGCAGAGCTAAGCAGTTTAACATACATGCTCAATGCTTTCGACATCAGATATCAGCCAAAAACCCAAGTTGGGTACCCTGTGATCATCATCTATTCTACAATTTTCTTCAACCTCATCAACATTATATGGCCCATGGCCATTAACATGAAATTCATAAACATGAGCATCATTTAGTCACAAAGCTAAGAATTATATGCGGTAAAAGACCCATTGCAATTACACTAGAGACAGAACAAGAAGAAATAGTAAAGGTTTGAATTGTAAGAGAGATAATGAGAGACCTACCGAACACAATAATATCAATAATCAATATAGTAAGGGAAATTAAGAGGGGTGGTGGTTTCATCAAGTAGGGTCTGTGTTGACTGCAGAGCAACCAAGATCCCATTATGGAGAGCTGGCCCTTCTGGTGTTAAGGTGTGATTTGAAGTATCTATACTTTCATCAGTAATTCAGTTTACCTTGTTTACTGTTTTAATTCCACAGAATCTAACTCTATTACTTGACAGACCCTTCGCTCTTTTAACAGCTAATTTTTCTAATTTATGGTGGTCAAAATCAGAACATGCCATTGATGGGGTAGGTACTGTCATGGCATACAGACTACCTAAACTAAGTTTCTAATTTACAGAGAATTTTTGGGTCGATAACCAAGTTTCAATACTACAAGTGCCAGCGATTATACATTGATTGTTTTCAGGAGACTAGCAACTAAAGTACCCTATATAATCTACACAAAGATGAGGGAGTGGCCAAGGGAGTGGCCAAGGGAGGTCCTAATTCTCATGCCTCCCTAATGCAACCACATCTTATTTATATTTCTTTTCCTCCTAAAGCTTCAAACATCTACAATGATACAAGGAGATGAGAACTAAGAGACTTACAAAAATAACAACAAATATTGGGATGACGAAAAAATGTTGGGTCGAGGAGTTACTCAGGTAGTAACGCCAACAGAGAGACATCCGATTCCTGAATTTGCACCAATAGCAACTTCCTTCCTCATTGATCTCATCATGCCACTGCTACTATTCCTTCCTCCTACTCTTTTCCCCTCTATTTTCTCTCCCTTCTTAACCTTAGAACTCTCTGCCCCTTGCTGTTTTTGCATATTAGCATCTTTACTCTTCTCTCTCTCTTTCTTCCCTGCTGACTCAGTTCTTTTCTGTACGGCACGAGTTTTGTTGCCAGATGGATTTTGAGTACTGTCATTAGTTTCTGAGACACTCTTAGTTGATTCTGATGTCTGGGGTTGAGCAGGTATTCTCATGGATTCACTGAGAGTTGTGCCTTGTTTATTCCCTGGTTTTGAAGACGCTAATGATCCAGCTGCAGCTCTTCTCACTGGACTTGTAGACTTGCTTCGTGATTTAGTAGATTTTGGTTGAATTGTCGAAGCCTGAGAAACAGAAAGATAACAGTTAACAATATTACGGAATCTGTTTGACTTCTCGTCTGCTTGAACATCTGACTTGAGTAAACATAATGTTGTTTTGTTTTGCAGTTCTACCAAGAGTTGCTAATTACTCTTGAGTGGAGCAGTTTCTGATGAGTAGGATTATTGTTCCTCGGTTAAATTTATTGGGATGAGGAGAAATTTTTCGGTAGTAAGTTTGACTTTCTCAGGACCTTCCATAAGCTTTGTCAACTTAGTTTTTTGTTTTTACAAGAATCTTGTCAGGTTCGTTCAGGTTCAACAAAATAAACTGGCATACACACCTTTTTTCCATCTGAGCCTCGTGATCCAGATTCTTGGTAAAAAGAAGGCATTGGTTTTGCTTTGAAGTTTAGCCTTCTCCGAAGTTGCTTTAGCTCAGCTTCTGCCTCTTCCTGCAGATGCATTACCAAAGCTAATTATTGCCCTTATAATATATAAACACAAGTAATGGAAACACAACTGATAGCCCCCAGGATGATTTTAAATCATGTTACATACTTGTGTTCTTGCTTGGATCTGGTTCATCTCTGCCTCTTTGGCATGCATTTTTTCCTCTAACTTCATGTAGAACTGAAACAAATGACGAGAGTCATGAATAAGAATTTGAACTTTCAGTGCGATGGTAAAAGCACATGGAAGAAAATTTCTAGATGATAACTTACCGCTTTCCTCTTCTCCGCTCTTTCATCACTTTTGAGAACTGGAACAATTACTTTGACATCTTGTTTTCCAATGGGATCAATTGTCTGCTTCGGCCTAAATTATTCAATTCAAGATAAGGACCTAATTAAAGAGATGCATAAAGGTTGAAAAGTCGTGGATGTTGCTTAAAACCTGCTTGCACTTCGGCGTGGTCTAGGTTCAGCCTTAGCAGGAGCAGAAGACTGTGGTATACTGCCTGCACTCTTTGCTCTCTGATCTTTCCTGCCATTTCAACAAAAGTATAAACATAAACAATTTATCAACCGAGGCAATCTGATAAGGTGATTCGGTAAACTAGATGGCAGATGGTACCTTCTGTTCTCTTGGCTCTGTTTTGCCTTCACCTGTTCAGAATCCTGTTTAGATAACCAATCAATAGTAAGATAAATGATGAGTCTAAATCCACATTTGAAGCTCATGTTTCTAACTGCGGCCAGAACCAAGTCTAATGTGACATTGCTGTAAATTTAAATTAGTTAAGCACCTCTGGTTTCTGAGTTTTGGGATGAGCAGAAACGACTACTTGAACCTTCTGACGTGATAATTTCTCTATTTTAGTTCTCAGTGGACTTCCTCTTCCCATTTTCCTTGAAGTTCTTGCAGAATCCTTAGATGCTTCACTTGAACTCTTGATGGGTCCCTCAGCAGCCTCTAACAGAGTCTTCAATTTGGGTTTAGCAGTATGAGTTTCTTCTGTAGACTTTACCTGAAATCCAAAAAAGATTTTGAAATGCTAAGCTATGTATAGATGTTGTAATCAAAAGAAAGCTATGATATGAATTCCTGCAAACAAAGTTCAGACTACAACTACAAAATTAAAGGGACATAACAACCAGCAACATTACAACTTTATAATACAGCAAAATTAAAGTTGACTAGTTGGTGCTATACCAAATAAGAAACAGAAAATAGAAAAAGGAATTTATTTCAGTGTTAATGATATGAAAATCTGTACCTTCGAAGAAGACTTTTCAGTTATGTCAGTGCAAGGTTCGTGATCTTTCTCATTAGTCGGAAATGAGCAATCATCGCTTCCGGGTAATCCATCAGGACATTGCGCTTCATAAGCAAGCATTTGCTTTTCTTCATCAATAACTAATTCAGATGGTTCACATTCAATATGATTCCGATGCACTTCAGCAGGCTCATTATGTTCGGAATCGTCGTAACATACAATTTCAGGGTTTTCAATAGTGGGTTCAATCCCAAATTCAAGTGCAATTTTCTCATACTCTCTTTCACACAACATCACCGCACATTCTTCATGGTCATCTGAACCATCTATGCTTTCGTCACATTGGGCATAGCTTGTTCCCACATTAGAATGCTCATGATCATAGTGGGTTTCCGCATTAGAATGCTCATAGTCGTAACTGGTTTCTGCATTAGATTGTTCGTAGTCGTAACTGGTTTCTGCATTAGATTGCTCATAGTCTTCCATGTGATCCAGGAAATCACTGTCACTTGTTTGACATTCAGTCCCATTCTGGCACTCTGAAGCCTGGCGCAGAAGAGCCTTCTTCTTGAAATGAGCTTCAAAATAAGCTTTCTTCTGAGTAACAGAACCAGGGCTGGAGTATTTCTCAACCTCTTCTAGATACCTATTATGCGAGAAAGGCGAACTTCTTTCCCATGACAAGGTATCATCATTCTCATACCTTCCAAATGATATAGATCCCGAGTGTACATTGACCAACTGCCAATGTCAATGGTTAGAATAAACTGTGTCAAAAGTCTACAACATTAGTAAGCAAATTGAGTATAATAATGGTAGAAGAAATTGCCAAGTCAATCTCTACTTTAGAAGCTCAAACCTGAATTTTAACTGGTTCCTCAATTTCTCCAGCCATGATAGTTGAATCAAGCATTACAAATCACAATTACCTGTAAACACAGCTTAGTAAATCAGCATTTTTACATGGTTTGCTTTCACATCAGATCTCAACCTTACTTAGACCAAATAATCACTGATTGTGCTAAATACTAACTGCATTAAGCTGGAATTCTTAACCATTAAACAATTTATCAATTAAGAAATCCAGATCTTTTAATTCCTTGACTAACTATAAGATCCAGAATAGAATAACTAAGTTACTCAATATCACCAAGGGAGTAATGACCAAGTAATCAAACAACATCTATTGCAACTCTAACCCTCTAAACCTCGAGCTAAACCCAAAACCAGATCATAAACTGAAGCCGGCCTCTAGCCTGTTTTTTCTAGATCACAAGCCACATTCAGAATGCTCTACCAAATTATTCATACCCTAAATGGCCAAAAACTTAAAGATCTAATTTAAACAAAATCACAAAATTCAATTGACAAGAATTAACCTGAATTTTACCCAATCAGCAACAAAAAATTGAAACAGATCTCATTAACAGAAGAATAACAAGTACTGTACCTATATACAATGATTTCATTCCCTGGAATTCAATGTATATGAATCAGTCCTTGCACCGACCAAGAAAAATGACATAAAAATATCTCCATTATTTCCAATTCCAAGAAGAAAGTAGTAATTCAACAAGTCCCTAGAAAATTAGTTGAATCATATAACTTGATCCAATGAACTTGTTAGGTTTGATCTAATCGAATACTATCATACTATTTGTTTCATGTGTGTATGTGTGAAGAGGAGGAAAACTTGGAGGAATAGATCAATGCTTATGAAAAACTAAAGAAGAAAGTTTTATATGTGGATTACTGGATTGGATCAATGAGATTTTGAAAGAGACACAGAGATAGAGAATCTCAAGGGAGCGTGTAGGTGTGAAGTTAATAATTGAGGCTGAGCAGATATTTGGTTTGTGAAAGATGAGAAGATGATGAAGGAAATGAGTTTTTGCTTAAAAGGTACTATGTGTGTATGAGTATTTCAACTGTCTCCTCTTCTTTTTGTCTTGTTTAAGCTTAAGGCAAAGGCAATAATTAAGTAATAACAGTAATAAATTAACCTACTTATTTCCTTAACTTCTGTTATGTGTCCGTTAACTAACTGGCATTAGTCCAACAAAAAAAAATATTGAATGAAGTTAGAGATTTAGTATGTTTATAACCGTCTCATCACACTCATTCTCGTATTTGAAGTTAGTAGTTTTTAATTAATGTACTGAAATTCGATAGTTTATGAATTTTGTAATTTTGTTTGTTATTTAATCGGTTTGATTGAAAATTTTTAGACTGAATTTATATGTAGTAGAATTTTCTCCTCTAACTTGTTGGAGTAAATGCGTGAAAGCGGATTTTTTCCAATACGGTAAAAGTGGAAAAAGAAGACTAATGTGTTGTGTAGTCCCCACTACCAAGTACCAACCACTCATCATATGAAAGAGTTTGGGGTAAGGGGGTTGATAATCCTCCATAGTAGCATCAAATTAGAGCAAAATGGTAGCCTCTTCTTCATTTTAAAAGAGAGACTATCCATACCCTTGCTTTAATGAACACAAAATGAACCTCCGTGTTTTTTCAAAGGATGGAAAAATAGAAGAAAAATATAAGGTTTCGAGAAATTATTTAAGTTTTTGATGCAATTCAGTAAGAACCATTGAAATTCTTCCGATAACCTAAGAGCAAGGGCTATGGGTAGAGTGCTTTTGCACTCTATCACTTTCATTTTGAAAGAGAGACTAACCGAAAGTGTGTAAAACTGACCATGGGGGGCAAAAAATAAGAGTCTAAGCGGCAAATGTTTTGATGCTTGAAGAAAAAAAGTTACAAAAACGGCTCAAGTTTAGCCGCTTCATTTTTTTTTATTTGTTTTTTTTTATGGAACGGCTAATGTTTAGCCGTTCCTATCCGTTTTTCAAAAAAAAAAATTCAAAACGGCTCTTCTTCCTATCGGGGCCTACTTTATTAAGGGGCCTACTCTTGATAAGGGGCCTACTCTATTACAAACGGCCAAACTTTTTCTGTTTTTGGGTTTTTTTTTTGGAGCGGCTAATCTTTAGCCGCTTAGAGTAGACTTTCACCCACTCTTTCATATGAAAGAGTACATGATAGACTTTGGGGAAAAAGTGGATGAAAGTGACCCATTCTCTACCCATAGTGGAAGCAAATTTGCCCATTTGCTCACACTCTTTCGTTTTGAAAGAGTCACTCTTAGCCCTTGCTCTAAGGAAAGGGAATTCATGGAAGAAAAAATAGAAAGCCAGTTGGAAATAGCAATATGCCTCTTGCGGCCTTGCCATCCTGGGCAGGTGATGGTATGGGCCCATGGCCGTTAATTCAAACGGAGTTAACTGTGAAGAAGACAAAAGGAAGCCAAATGGGATCTAATTATCTTCGCACCCCACATCCACATGTCAATTTATCATTTTTTTAAGCACCTTATTTAACGTTGGAGCTTTTTGGCGGTAACTATGTGGGATTAACAGCTTTTTACTTTCGGAGGGAGATTTGAGGGTCCCACTGAAAAAGTGAATAAAACTGAAGCTTTAGTGATAGCCACATGCTTGGAATGTCTTTGGGTCATCGAAGAAGTTTAGTATTTATCCAGAAAAAGATAAATACTTTGGGGCAGCCATCACTCAATCATTGTGTATATTAGGAGGAGCCAGGGAGGCAGTCACTGACACTCTATGCATGATTGGCCTGCCTTGGTCTCTAATGAGTGATCGAATCAAGGCCAAGTTTTTGTCAGGATTCATTTTTCTGTCTGCAAATGCATTACAGCTTTCAACTGTAAAAGAAATAGGAATTTGATTGCAATTCAGTTGCTGAAGTTAAAAGAAAGGGAGAATGTATGTAGTCTTCATGAGACAATTCAGATGGCCGAAAAAAGGCAAGAGTTTATTCTTTAATGACTTGTGACATTTAGTTAAGAGAGATCATAGTGAATTATACAAGGTTCCAAGTATATAGCAGTTTAGGCCGTCCTTTAAAAGCAGCAGAAGAATCGTATCATGTGTATATGAAAATATTACTGTATACTTGACCGTTGATTAATAGCTTATGCACCGACGTATCTCAGTAAGTCTGTATTTTAAGCAGCAATACTGTCGTCCAGTGTCTTGATCATTCCGCGACGCCACATTGCAGTCTCTGGGTCGAATTTCAGTTCCCAAGTAGGCCAGTAATGAAGATCCTGTTTAAGTGTGAGCACTTTGGGTTTCCCATTTAAGTGTATTATCTTTACGCGGACAAACTCTCTGTGCTCCAGACCCTGTCAATTCGTATTCAGAACGTTTAAATAAGAGAAACCCAAATACTTGTTTAAACCACTGATAAATACTTTTTCTCGTCAACTTGTTCAGTAACTTGAGCAGATTTAGGGACCCAAGATATGCATGACATAATTCTACATGCACAAGTGGAAATGCATATATTTGCAATGGTGATATGAATTAAAAAAAAAAATACTTCACAGCTATTGTACTAGGGATGGTAAAATGATACACACCTTTGTAACTTCGACAAAAGACTCCATATCAGGGGTGGGCTTCCCATTAATTTGAGTTATCCATTGGAGGGCGTAGAGACCATATCTATGTGCTGGACTTCCATGACACCATCTGCATTATAGATTTAGTAAGAGTAGTAAATTTGCTTACTTTCTATTCAGTAGTAGGGTTGATGATGGTACTCCTGAAGGGATGTATTAATACCGGTTGACATGATAATCCTTACCTAGCCACATACACACCATGCCCTTCTTCAGGAAGAAATCCAAGTGCACGGACTGCTGGATGAGGATCCTGAACAATACATCCACACCAGTTCACCATTCGTGTAGTGCCAATGCCGTCTCTAACATCAGTCCCAACAATAACCTCAATTTCTTGTCCCTGCCAGCAAGCAGAAGCTTTATAATAAAATCTTATTGCTATATTATTGCCTTTCACTAGAATAGGGACAGCATAAAATTATGAGAGGGAAATTAGACGATGCTTATGTAAAACCCAGAAAATAGTAGTATATCTGCTTTTACTCACCTGCCGGAAAATTGTCATACTAAGTGCGCCATCGCTCTCTTCAGATGTATCCAATCCTTGGCAAGCATTTTCTACGTCTCGGAAACATGTAATAGGCTCTTTGTTGATGGCTAGCACCATGTCACCTTGTTCTAGTTTATGCTCGGCTTTTGATCCAGCCAAACAACCTTTAACTCGTAAAACTTGACGCCTTACTGGATCTTTCTTCGCAAGAGCCTGGGAAAATACAGGGTTGTCTTAGAATAAATTATCAATCATCAAAGCATGTCTGGCGAGACCACTACGGTAATCCGAAAAAGGCAATTCAAATGAGCTTTAGGAGAAAGATCAATCCAGTTCAAAAATTTGAAAGAAAAATAAAACTAATCAAATACTAGCATTTGAGGAACAAAGACATGAATAATGATATCAAGAAGAAATTGCTTACTTGAACCCAACTGTCACTCAATCCGAAACTCCTAGCTTTGGAGAGTAGAGTCGGATATAGTTCAGCATCCAAGACCCTAAGAAGAGGCATTGGCCTTCTGATGCCATTTATGAGTAGATGTGGTCCCTTGTCACCACGAATAATCTTCTCAAGAACTTCGCTGACTGCATAAATTGGGATTCCTCGAACAAATTGGTGGTCTTCGGATGTGCTACCTCCATATCTTAGCTGCATCGAAATTTACATTGAAATGTTATGGTCAACAACATAATCAGATTAGGTGAAGACAACAAAACCATTGTAAGAAACCTTTTTTTTCTTATTTTTTTTTCTTATTTTTTTGGCGCGAAGATTTAGAACCTGAGTGGAGAAGCTTCCCCAAATCGCTTGAACAAATCCATGCTCATCAGATAGAACTCCAGAAAATGAACTACCGAAGTCTAGAACAAACCAAAGATGAGACTACTCAGTAACTGAAAATGCATGAAATTCAATATAACTCGCATCCATTCAAAGATATAACGGAAAGTACCGGTATCAAGTTCAATGACTTCCATATTGGTCGCCCTGTACCGAGGACAGTCAGCCGAGCCAATGTTCACAGCAGCACAAGGATTGGTAACAGTTGATTTCCTTGATGTTGCTTGCAGACTTCTACTCAATCCCACAAGATACACTGAATCACCTCGCCGCAAAGCAGGTTCTATCATCACAATGGAAGAGACGCAAAGCTGATATGTTAGAGATAACCATAGAGGTGTTGTTGTTGTATGCTGCTAGGCATGCTTATGATCATGGTAATAATTTCAAAGGTCTCAAGTGGTTTTCTCGTGCATGTGAACTATTTCTAATTTCATTAAGCCTTTCCTTGCGAAGCTCAAAAACCGTGCCATCACCCCTTCACACAACTAAGCTGATACGATTTTGATGCGGGACAAGATATGATCACAGAAACGCCATTAAAGCCTTGTGACACCGTTGCTTTGGCTAGCATTTGACGACAAAGAGACTCATGACAGAAATAAATTTAACGACAACCAATTTCATAGTAGCATACTTTTGACATCTTCTAAACACAGTAGGAAGTGACTTTAAGCTAACAACCAATTAAGATTTTTTGTGTTATATACTCGATAAAAGACCAATATAGATAATAAGTAGAGACATAAATGCTCGGCATGATTGACAGACTAAAAAAAATTACCAGGTAAAAGTTTAGCAGCACAAACAACTGAGGCACCAGCAGCACCTAGAGACGAAGGATCATAAGCAACGAGAGCGAAGTTATGAACTGGGTGGAGGAAAACTACCTACAAGAAACCAAAAAGGTGAATCAAAACCTCGATCAGACGTGGTATTGGATGTAAATACTAATATTACAAAACTAATTTACCTCGCCGGGAATTTCCATTGGGAATGCAGCAAATGAGAGCATTACATCAGAAACAGATACAGCAACCGTATTTTTGTCAACAACAACCAAACCCATGCTCTGAGAATGATATACGATAACACCAGTTCCAAAAAAGTGTTGCGAGTGCACCCCATCAACCATACACGACGGTGGAACATGAACCTGCGAATCATTCAACTTAAATCAGGCCATTTCCACATCAATAGGTAATGTTCTTAGTATACAAAAGAAGATAGAATCAAGAACAAGAATTATACAGAACAGGACTGGAGAGATAAAACGAAGAGCAGGGTCAAGGGACGTGACACCATAATATAACATCACATAACATGCGAAACACATAAAGGAAGATGAGATTAAGAACAAGGAGGAATTATCCAAACCAGGCCTTATAGGTAGATTATAACATCCACTTAAAAGTACATATAACAGAATCAGCTTTGCAACTCAGGTAGACAAGATATGTAAGATGATAAACTACCAAATTTTCAGAATAATGTTAACGTCTTACTTCAAACATGACAAGAGTCGGCTCTATTACTCGTTCAGCGACTGACGCATTAGCGGTTTCTGCTGCACCTCCTCGATCATCTGCATGCCCAGTATTTTCTAAGTCTATTTTGATGGGCTCAGAACATATAGTGGCTGAACCATCTTCCAATCGTTGTTTCTTGCTTAGATTATTAGATTCTTTCACGAAGTGCCTTTTCTCCCCAACATGTATATCAGTCACCACATTTCTAGAAAAACCATCTTCCCAACCTTTGTTTGCCTTTTGCACTACAGGCTCTAACGTGCCAACTTCACTTTTAATCAACGGATTAGTTTCAGATAGTTGATCATTTATTGAGCAGTGAATGCTTGATGATAAAAATGTTGATCCATGAGGCAATGCAGGCCTTGCTGTCCATAAACCAGTACTATCATTACGGCTATATATCTGAGGAGGGGCATACCATTCATGCCGGTCAATGGTGACCAAGACAGACTGCAACAACAGGGAAGCATTACTGAAAATAGTGAGATTTCACATAGTCATTTTGTAACTGAATACTATAATATGAGATGAAAAAGTACTTCTAATCAACAAAAGCCCGCTTGTGACTTTATCACAATGACTCTTAATAAACTCTTGCATGCCCAACAACAGATTAGGTTAGAGACAGCAAAAGTTGATTAGTCAAGTGGTGCATAAACACACATTCTGTGTAACTAGAATATGTACCTTGCTGCGATGGCGGTCCACGTAACTTATGTATTCCAAAGGCACCCTAGCACCCCTAGACAGCTCAGATAGCACCAGTATTAGGTCATCCAGCTGTGATATCTCTTTCCCTGCAAATTTCTTTATTATGGCATGGCGAGGAACGGCCGCTCTAGAAAGCATGTATCTGGAATTAGCATTTTAACAACTAAGTCAATCATTAGAAACGAATACATATATGGTTTGTTGCAGTTTTGTTGGTGATTATACATAAATTTGGAAGTTTAAATGGTAGTACACATTTATTTCCCAGATATTTGGAGGGAAGGTAAGAAGTAAAAACAAATTTAGAAAGAGTAAAAACAAAACACAAGGGAAGAATGGATATCTTCAGCAAATAGTTTAGTGCAAACTTACCCTGGTTCAGCAACATACACTAGGCCACATTTGAAACGGAAATTTCTAGCCTGCATTACGAATCAGAACGAAGAAATTTTGTTAGCTTCTAAGATGATTTGCATATGATTGGAAAGAACTTGTCACACAACTAGGACTTTCTTTTTTGGGCATGCTCCCTCAGACATTTCAACATGATGCAACACTCCAGTAAGAAAATAACTGCCCTGGCCTTACTCAACTGCATATGCCAGCTCCTATATCATTTATGGACTTACATGATACTGAAAGTTTAAAGAGGGAGGATCCCAATTTTATTCGAACACTATCTTACAATTTCGAAACCAACTTTCTTATAAAACGGCAACAGATTTGACCGCAAACACTTTAATCAAACGGCAACGGGTTTGAAGTTAATTTTTTGGTGATATATTCTTCCTATAATACTCTACATTCCTACCTAAAATTAGTGCATTTCGAAATACCAAACCTCGCCACCCACCACTTCGAAAATCAGTTGTTAAAAACCGTTAATTTTCAGTAGCTGATTTTCATAGTGGTAGATGGCGGTGTTATACATCTCGGATTGTACTCAGTTTTTGTAGGAATGTAGAGCACTGTAGGAAGAACGTATCACCAAAAGTTCAACTTCAAATCAATTGCCGTTCGAGTTTTGTAAGAAAATTGGCATCGAAATTGTGAGATGATGTTAGAACTAGATTGTCAAGAAATCCTTCCGCAAGTTTAAATCTTCATTTACAACTTATAACATAGCTATACAGTTGCAAGAGCACCATTTGATAATGATCTCATCTATCAACTGGCTTAGAATGTGTGGATACCTAAGCAATTAGGCTTCTTCAAGTCGGCAACCTGTAGATTTGACCCAAATATCTAGGCAAACAGGTGGTCATCTGCCACCACATACAAAATTTCTAATTTGACATCATGTTTGTGATTTTGAAACTAAATTATGGGATGTTGAGAGAACTTCTGTAAGTTCTCACTACAGAAAAGCGGTTGCCAAAATTTCTTATGAGGTGCAATTTCATGTAATCCCAGTGGCTTACACCGTGCAAACTAAAAATACAAGAAAAATAATCAAACCGAAACTTAAAAGAAACTAAAACTCACTTGTTGGTAGGAAAGAGGCTGGATTACTGCACCACTTACTTCCAAGAAAAAGTTTGGAGTTATAGAATGCAAGTCTTGAACCTAGAGCACAATCGCCAAACAAAGACTTAACATTATAACCAAGCATGACATAAGTTTGTCACCCAAATACACATGGTTAACCCCCCATAGTAGGCAGTTTTCCCCTTGGTTAGCGATAAGGTGTAGTATAATCATATCGCTCAGCGTTAGATGGTTGCATTTCAAGTTCTTTTTTTTTTTTCGCATTTCACTGATCTAAATCTATTTATCTGGAATAATGTAGAGATCCAATTCACATTACAAGTTAAGTAAGTATAACGCCTTACACTAAAGTAAGTGTGCTGAAGAAGTAAAATTAATACTGCACATCAATAAGCAAGAATCACATCAGTCAAGTTACCATTAAATTCACAGTTAACGAAATACCACCCCTTTCAATTAGCAAATCGATCTTCTGATCCACATTATCATCAAGGATCGTCTCTAATTTCAAAAATTGAGTGATGACCTGCATTGGAAAGCTAATAATCTAAATAAACGACATAAATATAGCGAATGTGAAATTCTGCAAGTAATATGCATATAATGAAATACACTACAAACTCAATAGAATCTTCCATGAATAAACTAGGATTAATAATCTATCAAACATATAGTTTTACAGATGAAAAATGAGCCAAACTGATGTTAGAAAACAGTATCAAAGCACCGCGATTGAGCGAGTAATTTGCAGATAATGATATTCATTACAAACTGATGTTAGATAATGATATTCTTCCAAAAGCAGATGTTACTCCTAAATAAACAAGCATCCCGAAAATCAAATATAAAGTTTTTGCAGATAAAATATCAGTTGAATTAAAAGAAGATGTTACAAAGAGTATCAAAGCGAACATGAATAAAATAATGGAAAGCTTAGGTTGTTATGCTTTCACGGTTCTGATTTCCTTATTTGCATTTAGATATTTGTGATCAGGCGCGATTAAGATCATTAGTCGTGGCTCATCAAACCGTCAAATTTACAAATTGTGATACCGACAAATTTACAAATGAAGATTGTAGGATTTGTTTTCAGAATCTTACCTCTCCATTCACCCGAACAAGGATATCCCCTGGCTCCAAAAGCTTATGGGCAGGGCCATCTGGAACCTAAAATAATCATATCATTTTATAACCTCTAACTAGAAACTTCATGAATAAGCATGGAAAGTCAAGTAGTTAATTAGATTAGAAGTCTTACCACAGATTCAACAACAAGCATCCCGGTCTCACCATCTGGTGATGCATGCCTTACCATCTAGTCAGCAAGTAAAGAAAAGAGTAAATTCATACGAATAAAGGAAATCACAGAAAGCTCCATGTAGAACAGTTCAAACTACCTAGAACATTCAGCATCAAACAGATAAAATCTCAAAAACCAAAATAAATGAAAAGATAGGGTACCTGTTCTGTTTCACTTTTGAGTCCAAGTCTACGTGTCTCGTCAAAGCCCTTATGAAGAAATGTAGACTACAAAAATAGAAAATATGAAATGATGACCTCATATTGTACATGTGCAGAACTGATTGGAAGATGTTTGCAGCACGAAGACTTATAAGGCAGAAAATTTATATTATTATGCAAAATAGAGCAAGCTGGTGGATGTTCTTTTGATGCATTTAAGCAACCATTTGTCAAAAAATGGAAGTGGTCAGACTCCAGTACAAGCTCATGTAAAACATACTCAAAACCAAAAAAAAAAAGTGAGCAAAAAAGGTTTCAATGGGACAGAACGGTAATGTTGAAAACTTATATATTTATTTCACTAAACCAAACAGGTTATTAAGTGATCCCACGACCATACACTAGACAATGTGTAACTTTTAATAAGTAGGAACCAGATAAATTTAAGTTGAACAAACTAACCTGGAGTGTACCACGAGGAATAGTTACAGCCTCCCATCCACTTCCAGATGAGTCCTTCCTCTTTTGAATAAATTTTAACGCCCTTACAACCTGTGAACAAAATGTAAACAAACAGAATGCCTCTTAACCAACTAAATAGTTGCACATAGCTATAATAGCCCTAGTGATAGTACAAGACATTTGAGACCTCTTGTGAATAGTAGCATCACACGACACCTATATGCCTCCTTATGGTTTTCATTTTTCTTCGAATTACAGAGATCTTTTTAAGGTGAGATCTAGCACAAGTAATCCCTCATGTACAATAATTCAATAACATAGCCAGAAGAGTTTAACATGCTTCTTACTATATCGAGCCATAAATAGTTCAAGAGAAACAAATAGCCAACTGAGTTACATCTGCCGGAAATCTGAAACATGACAATAGAACCGAGTCTAACATGGTAGACAAATACTCACTCGCTCTAAAGGAAGAAAAAATGCTGAAGCACTTGATGATTTACTCCCTGCATTCAAGGCCACTGCTCTTCCTTGCCAATCCACTACCGGAGAACCACTTGAACCTCCTTTTGTCCCAGACGCAGCCTGTAAAGAGAGGTAGCAACCAAAGCGAAGCAGCAGAAAGAAAAAAATTCAGCTTGACAAAAAGAGGCTTCCCACACCTAATACTTTTATACAGTGCCTCTTAATATTAAGCCACTTACTTGCATGTAGAATGTGTTGAAGTCATTGTAGCCATCCCTGCACAAGAATACAATTTCCAAAGCACGTAAAATAGTAAGTACAACACTATAACATAATATTTGTTTTCCTACTCCGAATTTCAGTCATCAGCTGGGGAGTTTAACAAAATCAAAAAACACAATACTTTTTATAATGAGGTGCATCCCTATCCAAACGAGCTAGCGTTCCGGCTAGAATTGAAACCTGAAAAGGTATAAGATTACTTGTCAACAAATTGGTCTTACAAGCAATCGAAAGTCTTTGTAAGAAAAGAGTGGAGAGTATGAATCTCTTGAGCTGACTGTTGGCAAATGCTGCCTTGATGACAAAGGACTATCATGAAGAAGAGGAATCTAAGAAAATGACATAGAAAGCAAACACAATTAAAGCATTTAAATGTACAGCTAATGACTTGAAGATAGTACCTTTTCACCACTATCATTACCCACAACTCTAATCTCCAGTCCAACAGAAGCAGCTTCGGGTGCTAGAGGAATCTCATCATAGCTCAAAAATTTCACCGTATCAGGATCATAACGAAAGAAACCGAAATCATGGACCTAAAAACACAATTACTTGTGTTAGTATCATTCCACAACGACTCATGTTAACATATAAAAGATTGTAAAACCATCACCAGTATAAAATCATTCCGAAACTATAATAATGCAAATACCGGAAACACCAAGTTATGATAAGACAACATACTGGATCTCTGTATATAGGAAACACTGGAGTTTCTTCCCTGTTGACAAATGTAGCTTCAGCAACAACAGGACCTACACACAGAATCAAGATAATCTACTAAAAAGATCGAGTTTTTTATATGTAATGACAAAAACTAAGCCTTGAGTTTGATGAATACTACTTAAAAATGAAAACTTTATCTCAAAAAAGAACAAATTCAAGTACCAGGCTTAACCACATGACGATTAGTAAGTATAATTCCCCGTTTCTTATCGACAACAAACCCTGTAGCATAACTTGCACCAGCAGCTTCAGTATCAAATGCTTTAGTAGCTGTTGTTCTTAACACAACAACAGCTGGTACAACTTTGCTCAATGCTTTTCTCCAATCATCAGCTGTTGCTGAATTTTCTTTGAGATCAATATCCATACATAAAGCTTCTATCTCTGGTTCCGCTCCAGAACCTGATCTTTCCAATTGATCACCCATCTCTATCAATAAATTATGGGGAAAACAATATTAAAATTTCAATCAGGGAGTTCCAATTACTCCATGAGGATGAATAATGAGGGTTTATCCAGGGTTTTGATTATGAATAAAATCGGTGATTGGATCTGGTGAGGATTTATATAGAAATGATTTACAATGATTTTCCTTTGAAATTTTTTAGAAAGGGGAATTTTATGGCGATTTGGTTGACCTTGACAGAGACTGGTGTTGGACACTAGGATAGGAAGCGATTCATTTCTTCTGTGCTACTCATAGAATAATGATCCTGTTAAGCGGGTTTGGTTATTTTCTGTCCAATGGGTTGGTGGTGGGCGGTGAAGTACTAGTATTTAATCAAAAATGATTTTTCACCGGCACTTTCACCACCAAAAGATCCAACGGTGGGATCATCTTCATCAAGCCCACTACTAATTCCAATGTATCAGTCATAAAGTCTCTTAGTTCTTTGATGAAATTTCGGTGAAAGTGATGAGATATTTGGTGGTTAGTCCATCACAACTGGTATTTAATAGCTTTGGGATTCCCTAATTAATTTAGATTTAGGGGAAGGACCTATTGACATTTGATATTCTTACACTATCTTTACCATTTGATGCCAACAAAAATTATATAACCCAAATGGCTGTGTATTTGAAGTTATTTTTTTTTATGGTGTTAACGTCTCTGAACTTGTTTATTTTCTGTAAGAATATAGAGATATCAGATATGTACGAGGAACCTGTAATAAAAGAAAATTAATCACTAATTCTTTTTACGGTTCGCAAACCGTGAGCAAATTACTTTGACGATCTCAAAAATCAATATCTAAGTGTAACCTGAGTTGACATATATTCAAGACATGATCTTTGTTGCAAGAACGAGTTTGAAGATTACGATTCTCAGCAGGCTGATACCGTACAAAATTTTCTTTTACTTTATTATAACAATCAGAGAATTATAAGTAACATAAAGCAAGACACTTGAAATTTTATCAACGAGGAAACCACAATCCAACTGAAATCGCGGACCTTGTCCAGTTTTGAACACACGTTGTATTAAGCCACTATAAACATTGGCCTACTATCAGAGTTTGGACTGGAATGTGAAATCATCCATGTGCTTCACGATCCTCAAGTAAAGTCTTTCAATAGTCGTAACCTAAGAAAAGTTTTGAGATGATGACCAACCTTGCAACAAGGATACACAATGTGTAGAGGATACAAGGTGTATCGTTACTGGAGGTCATATATTTATATTGGTCATCAAGGGAAATCTGGCTTAAATTTTAAGCGACCTTAGAGTATGGCTCAAGTAAGTTCAAGAATAGGAGTATTCATGACTCGCTCAAAAATGCAATCTAAACTTCTTGAACGGCCTAGAGCCACAAAGTGCTGAGGTAGTGAAAAAGTTCACCTTGACGTATAAAAAGGTTGTGTACCGAAAAATCAGTTCATGTAAACCGTACACACAGGTTCGCGACAGGTACGCGAACTGAAAGTGAGAATGGCGGACAGGAGTTTTGAAACTCTGTATGGTTCGTGATAAGTATACGAATATAATTTTCTCACACTTAATTTCAGTTACGGTTTCAACAGAATGGTTCGTGATGGGTATGTGAACCAATATGCACAATTTGAGTTCATAAACTCTTCACTCAAACAGGTTCGTGATAGGTATGCGAACCATTATGTGCAATCTATGTTCAGGAAATTTTCACTCCAAATGGTTCGTGATAGGTACGCGAACCTGTTGGATAATTAGTTTCAGAACTAAACCCGATTCCACTTTGAAGTCCCAAATCTTATAAACTAAGGTAAATCCATTGTGTTAAGACTCAAAGAACTATCTTTTTCATTCTTTCTTATAAGGATCAATATATAATGCCATCGATTATTAAAATGATAGATACGAGATCGATGAATAATCCTTACTAACTTTTTGACTAGACGACGAAAGTTATCAAATGTACAAGCTACGGTCTTCAATCTTCAAAGGGTCTTCATCTCAACACTTAATCCATCCTAGTCCTAGAATGACATTGTAGACTAAATCAAGGATTGTGTTTTGGCGACTAAACTTTGACAACTGACTTGATATACCAACGCCAGTGGGTTCAATCGAGCAATTATCTAACAATTTCCCTACTTGTCAATTTTAGTGACAAAACCAATCTTATATGTGGATTTTCAAAAATATAAAAGTATTAAGCTTCAACCATAATGCAATCTTAATTTCTTGAATTCTTCAAGATCTTCAAAGTCTCCTTCACAGTTTCTTCAATATATGATCGTTGTATCTCTGCTGAAGATTCGTAGCAATAATTACAACATCAATGAACTACACCTCTCAGTTCTGAGTGGAAAAAGTCCAACAAGAGTTGGTATGCAATCGAGTAGTATTATAAAGCTTGTAAGCATATTGCATCGATGCTAAAAGTGAATACTACACAACATTTATATGTTCTCCCCCTTATTCAGTACTCACTCCTTTCGCTAAATTATGACAATTAAGCACACTTACATTCACTCCCCTTATGACAATGCCCGAAAAGACATATGTCTTAGCATTAGAACTACTAAAATTTCTCCCCCATTTTTTCACAAAATATGACAAATGGTATAAAAAAAATAATGATCGTTGCGAATTAGCCAAGAAAAGTGGATAAAGGTTCAATACCAAGTTTAATGAATATCCTAAGTCGTAAAAACTCAACTTCTTCACCTAAATACGGAGATTAAAGGGCAATTCTCCCAAATTTCTAGCTAGTCATGTACTAATCGTAAAAGAGAAGCCGACAATGTCGAGACTCATTTGGCAAACTATGTTTTGGCTAACTTTCCCTCCCAACTTTAGCATACTTGATCTGGACTTTGGAGGCGAAAAATTATGTTTCTTTTGGTTGAGCTTTAATCCCTCTTATGAAAAGAAAGAAAGTAAAAAAGTAAGCAAAATTCAAGAGGCTAGCGCGGCAGTATGATAATCCTACTTGTATATTGTTCTGAAGAACATAGCAAAAGATAGCAGTATCCACTCGCTTGTTGATTTAGTTTTACTTTTACCTATTCAGACGGTGTAGTTACCATAAAAATATGGTGATCGAGTAAATAAATGATAAAACTAGCCAGAACATGTAAATGAAGGGAGTTCCTCTATGTACCCAAGAAATTACTAACGGTACCCCCATAAGTTAGTTATTTTAGTTATAAAATTAGCTAACATGAGAAACCTAATTTTTTTTTTTTTTTTTTGTTATGCTCATACCATCAAATCTTGTTGTACAGCCGTAAAACAAATGGAAACTTTCTTATACACGGGTATAACGAATATATCCCTCTAAAATCTTTCTTCTAAAAATCTACCTAATTTTAATTGTGAGCAGTATGATAATCCTATTTTAATTTTAATTATTTTTTCTTCTTAAAATAAAATTATATGTTACAGAAAAACGTAAAAGAACCTAGATTGAAAATAGAATTAGTGGTTCCATATTTCTTTCCTTCTTCCTCAATATGTCTTTGCCTGCAATAATTTGAGATTTATTTTCTTTTCTTCTTTAATTTTTGTCGTTAGATCTTACATAATAGTAAGCTAATGTTTTTGTAAATGTGCAATATGATGTAATTCTTTACTGAGGTGCTCTTGATTTGATTATTCATCGATAATGTTATACTGTATGAGGCAAGAAAAAAGAAAGAAAGAGGTAGACAAAAGGAAAAGATTGATGAGCTACTTATATTAAGCATTATAGCCCCTGAGCACTGATTTCTAAAGTAAATCACATGATGGATTTGTTTTTTTGTTTTTTTGTCTTTATACAATTATAATGAAAAATTGAGATTTGCTTGTTTTAAAATTAGAAAATATGAATACGAACTGGATGAAATCTTGGTTTAACATCTTGTTTAGCACCAATAAGTTTTGGAAAATCAGAGACGAGGAGGAAAGAAGAATAAACAGACGTTAATGCCCAACTTTACTTTTTCAGTGATTTTAATGGGTACACAACATAGATGTTTTTGATGGGTTAGGTAGATCAAACTCGGAGGTATGCGAATAAAGAGATCTCGCGAATAAAAGGGAATTGTTAGTATTTTCAAGGGGTACAAAGACGAATGCCCTTACAACCAATACTAGAAAGCGGGGCTCTAACAAATATTCTGCTACGAAAGATACCTCGTCTGAGAGTAGATAATAGGAAGTTCCAAAATAGTCGGGAGTAGATTATTGAAAACAAATATCAAAGCAGGAAAGCAAGAGCAAACAGACAACCAGATGTAAGCCCTGAATTTAGGTTCTCCATGAAAAATAATAGCAACGGTAGATGCGAATCTTGCATCGTGTTACATATCGAGACAAAGAGTGCAACAAGACCAATACTCAACCATCTTGGTAAAGATATTAGGAAGTCACGTTGAGCATAATGTGTTGTTAATATCGAAAGAAAAATAAGACGCCAGATACACGATGAGACCAGCGAAATAGCATTTGATATCATGAATGTAAGAAAAGCCCTTGTCTTTAAACTAAACGGGATGCCAGAATTCTGATCACTGCCACCAAGTAATGTAAAAGGTACAACAAACATCAATGCAACGATACGTGTCATTACAATAATGCATGCTTGCGCCATGTCTTTCATCCACTTTTCTACGTCTTCTACTAAATCCTTGTGTTGGTGGAAAAATAGTGCTTTGGGAGTCAATTTATCGTCATTGCACATCTCTTTGTACTTTGGAGGTGCCACTCTCTCCACCT